>RJWJ010005598.1:0-49560 GCA_004363605.1 Indri indri | reverse complement strand
AAGAAGGTTGCTATAGTTACACCATTGAGAAGAAAAAGTCAGAAGCAGTATGGGCTTTGGAGTCAGACAAAACTAAGTTCAAATCCTGACTCTGCTACTTACTAGCTTTGTGACCTTGGGCAAATTATTTAATCTGAGCTTCCGTGTTCTCATCTGTAAAAATAGGAATAATAATACCTATGCTGTAGGGTGTTTGTGGGGATTAAATGAAATCTCTGTTTCCTTATGGTTTCTGACACATAGAGCTCAATATATATTAGCTCCTTTCCTCCAGGGATTTAGCAGCTTAGTGTGTATTTGTATGTGTATTTGATATAGTCTATACGTATTGTATTAAATTTCAGTAGTCTCAAAGGCAGACAGTTGCTTATCTTCAGTCTGGTCTAGAGGGTAGGATCTGTAGGTACCTTAACTTGGATGGACTTTGGATCCTGCTGATCTAAAAGGAGGAAAGTTTTACTGTGTAATTGCTGTGCTTGCCTCCATCACCACAGTGCAAATTCAGTTACCAAAGTAACTCTTTCCTTGTTCATTCCCACACTATGCTAGAATGGGAGTTTTTACCCAAAGGAACACTTTGGCAGTTACCAGCTGACAGGCAACTGGGCCGTTCTTAGCTATAGCCTGGGATCTGACAGTAGAATGTATGCAAAGACTGAGGCCTGCCTTTATTCTGACTTGAGCTGGATTTTTAAATTGTAGTTAGTGATTATATGAGTTTGGAGTTGCTTTTGTCTGCAGCACCATTTTAGGTTTCCCCATTATATAGTCCTTGAACGGCTTTATTTGAATGATGTCATACATTTAGGTCTCACGGGTAACCATCCACCTTTGGTAATTATTACTCTATGTTTGTTTATAAAAACTTTTAAAATCCTCCTATCAGTCGACTGTTTGAGCTAGGTAAGGCAAATCTTACTCTACCCATTTTATAGCTGAAGAAACTGAGTGTCCGAGAGCTTAAGGGAATTGTCGAGGGCTAAAGACTATTTATGTGGTCTAGTGGAGACTGGTACCCATGTTGGTTGACTCACGGTTAAAGATTTTTCCCGTTAAATGGTATTATATTCTGATGTTCATATAACCAAGTAATGTGAACAATTTTGGTTTTATTTTAAGAAATTATCATTATCATAGGTAGCTAAACATATCTTAGTGAGTGGGCATAATGAAAGATTCTGGGATAGGCAAAGGGAGGGCAAAAGTATCTTTGAAGTAGAGCATTTTAGAAGCAGGAAGGATGAGGGGAAATGAACAGAAGATATATCAATAAATAGAATATGGATGAAATAGGAGGCATTGATCCTAGCTACTTTTAAGAAGGTCATCATGTCTTGGTGTCCGCTTATCTTTATTCATGTCTCCTGCATGTAAATACATGCACTCGGCTACTCATAAATGCTCTCACATTGCCAGCCTAGATTGTAACCAGGACTGTAGGGAATTATGACCACTATCGCCTCGATGTCTTTGCTTATGCAAGGCTGACATTGGTGTAGGACTCAGAGAACAGAATATACTGGGGATTAGTGTGGGGGAGGTGGGGGTTGGGAGGAGTGAGTTGGAGCATAAGTTGTTCTGGGAGGACTTTGGGCTAGAAGTGCAAAGGTGAAAGAGGATAATGTTTAAGATTTTCCTTAGGCGTATGGAGGAGAGTAGAATGAAATAAAAGCTGGGGGCCTGAGAATCTAAGAGGTACTTTTTATTAGTTTGGGACTGAAGCTCTATTGTTCTGGAAGGAGTTGATTAGGGTGGGATGACTAGAACGTTAGGTGGGGAGGTTTGGCGCACTTTATATTCACTATTGGTGGTAGGCATCCTGTGTTCATTGGGCTTGTCCCAGGATCTGGAAGTGGAAAGTACTAAAATCCCTCAAAACACATATTAACAGGCTCCTTTCATGTTCAGCTGATTAGTGCAGTTTTTATGCTGTAAAATCTTTTGAGTTCCTGGGGAGTAAGAACATTAGAGAAGTATAGTGAATGTTTATTTATCTGGGGATAGATTATCAAGCTTATGAATTATAGAGTCATTTATTTTCCTCCTTTTCCCTACATTTTGGGTATTTAACTGATCATTAGTGTTTCCACCAGAGTGAACTTGGGAAGGGAGAACAAGTCAGAATGAAAATGTTGCTTTTAATTTTTAGGTAATGATTGATAATGGAAGAGATGGCAACTACTTTATCAGTGAAAAAGCACTTAATATTTCATCTGTTCTTATTCTCTCCTTATTTTAATAGTACAGACAGTTGAAGGCTGAGCCTCTAAAAACTTGATGTTCACTGCAAGCCCATGTAAAATAACATTTTTCCTTCATTTTACTGAGCAACAGCCCTGTAAACAAATAGGGCTTAATTTATTATATGGTTAGCTCCTTATTTCAGGAGGAATTCTTCAATTAAGGATAATGCAACAGGCTTTTGTGATACATTCACTACTGTCTTTTTGTCTTAGCAAGTAGCTGAATAAAAGGCTTTTAAATGAAAATGAATTGATGCATTATTATTAAATTGCAGGAAACAATTAAGCAGGTTGCAAATGAGACTGGTAGAACTTTCTCAGAGGTCAGAATACCCAGAAATCTCATTCGCTACAGAATTCTCAATTGGATTTCCTGCGATTTGGTGAATACTAAAAGAGGCATAATGTGTTGTTTCTAAGAAAGATGCCTTGAAGATAACAAGGCATTTTTAAAGATAGGTATCATGATAGGGAGGGAAGAAAGTGTTGGGAGTGTGAGGAATCGTCAGAGGGAGAAAGTGAGAAAAAGTGAATAAGAAAAGTGAAAATGGACAAAGGCATTTCAATGTGATCATGGGGAACTGCTCATATTTTAAGAGGAGATGTTCACTCCTCTCTGAAGACTACTTTGGGCATTCCTGAACTAGAGTGATCGTTATCTTCTGGACAGGGCACAGAACCTTAGGAAGGTGCTTTTGTTGTTTTTTAGTTTTATTTAGCTCTGCTAGAACTTTGCTGTAGATTGCTTTATTTATTTGATCTCTGCATTGGGAAAATGAGAATATTATCTTGGCTTTATGGCAAAAAATGTAGTAACATTCTTAAATGTTTCTTTCATTTTCTCTCTCTTTTTTTTTTTTTGAGACAGAGTCTCACTCTCTTGCCTGGGCTACAGTGCCATGACATCAGCCTAGCTCACAGCAACCTCAAACTCCTGGGCTCAAGCAATCCTCCTGCTTCAGCCTCCCGAGTAGTTGGAACCACAGGCATGCATCACCATGGCCGGCTAATTTTTTCTATATATTTTTAGTTGTCCAGCTAATTTCTTTCTATTTTTAGTAGACACAGGGTGTCACTCTTGCTCAGGCTGGTCTCGAACTCCTGACCTTGAGTGATCCTCCCACCTCGGCCTCCCAGAGTGCTAGGATTACAGGCGTGAGCTACCGTGCCCAGCCTATTTTCTCTTTTTTTTAAAAAAAGGATTTTTAGTCATTAAATACAAAAACATTTTTTCAAAAGACTATCAGTTTTTCTCCCACTCTGTGCCTCAAAACATATCTTTTATATTTATTTATTTGAGTAGTTAACAGAGGCACAGAGTTCAAAAATTAGAAGGTTCAAAATTGAGTCTCCTTTTACTGTCTCCCAGTCATCTAGTGTGCACTCCATAATGGCAACTGCTGTTCCTAATTTCTCTTGTAAACTTTCCTGCATACATTTACGCACATATGCACATTGTCTCCCCCGACCCTTGCACAGTTATTTCCATTGTCTTTTAAGAAAGACTATTAAGATAGCTGGGGATTTGAACTTGTTCTAGATCATCTTAGATCAATTAATTACCCCTTTTCCTAATGATATACGTAATCTCTTAATGTTTTTCTTAGTGAAACTTATATTCTAATTTCTCAGCTTATTTAATGTAAAATGTTAGTTTGGGCTGAAGCAGCCTTTTCTACTAACTGCATTCCTTTTTAGGGTTTCCATTAGGGAATTATCTATTAAAAATAAAAGTGTAGAGGAAGACATGGCCTTGAGAACTATTGGTCCATTGCTTTCTATAGGGAACTATAAATCACTTGTCCTGACCACACCAGTCAGCAAATACTTAGTGAGTTGCAACTACTGGTGAGGCATTGTGACAGGTATTGAGATATATATATATATAAAAAGATAGACTTTATGTTCTAGGAACTTATTTATTTGGCAAAATAAGTCATAAACACAAAGTGTTAAATAAGAAAATGTTTTCATAATGGTTCATGATTAAAAAATTGAATAGAGTTTAGTTGCCAAATAAGTGGTATAGTTAAAAGGTAAACTGGTTTTTTTTAGAAAAGGGAGCGAGCTTCAAGCTGATATGATTGGAATCAGGTTGATGAAAGAAGTATGATTCGAGCTGGACTTTACGGAATGGTTGGGTAGATCAGTGTGAGCCAAAGCGAGAAGGTGACAATGTACGAAGTGGTTTGGGGAACAGTGAACAAATCAGTCGGGCTGTGGTAGAATCTCCCCGTAGCAGATTAGCTTGCAAAGATAGGGTAGAGTTAGCCAAACATTAAGGGCTTTTTGCAGTTTTGTTCATGGTGACAGAGAATGTTGTAGAAAATTTTTGAAGGAATATAGAATGGCAGATGGTCAAAGCTGTGCTGAAATGTTTTAAGAATATTGGTCAGCAGTGTCTAATAGGATGGAATAGAGTGAGGAATGGAAATCTAGTTAGTTGGCTATTTGGTTTGTCCTCGCTGGGTAGTGATGAAGGCTTGGACTAATGTAGTGGTGATAAGGATGGGAAGGAAGGAAAGTGAATATAATTTTGTATATGTGTGTCACATGGATGTGTGTGTTTAAGTAACATTTTAAGAAATAGTTTATAGGAAGACTCAATAGAACTTAGGGAAAAGGGAGAGAGAGTGGTTAAAAGATTATTTTGCTGTTTTAAAGTTTAGAGACAGAGGGCTGGGCGCGGTGGCTCACACCTGTAATCCTAGCACTCTGGGAACCCGAGACGGGTGGATCGTTTGAACTCAGGAGTTCGAGACCAGCCTGAGCAAGAGCGAGACCCCGTCTCTACTAAAAATAGAAAGAAATTAGCTGGACAACTAAAAATATATAGAAAAAATTAGTCGGGCATGGTGGTGCATGCCTGTAGTTCCAGCTACTTGGGAGGCTGAGGCAGGAGGATTGCTTGAGCCCAGGAGTTTGAGGTTGCTGTGAGTTAGGCTGATGCCACAGCACTCTAGCCCAGGCAAGAGAGTGAGACTCTGTCTCAAAAAAAAAAAAAAAAAAAAAAAAAGTTTAGAGACAGAGAATCTCCTATTTTGAAAATCTGAGGAAGTATGTTCCGTAATACGTGTTGGCAGTCTAGTGCACAGCGTTTTGATTAACAGGCTTTCTTTATTTTTAGTTTTCTTTTCTTTTTGAGACAGGGTCTTACTCTGTCACCCAGGCTAGAGTGCATGGCATCATCGTAGCTCATTGCAACCTCAAACTCCTGGGCTCAAGCGATCCTCCTGCCTCAACCTCCTAAGTAGCTGGGACTACAGGCGTGTGCCGCCATATTCAGCTAATTTTACTATTTTTTGTAGAGATGAGGTCTCATTTTTGCTCAGATTGCTCTTGAATTCCTTGCCTTAAGCAACGCTCTAACCCCAGCCTCCCAAAGTGCTAGGATTATAGGTGCGAGCCCTGTTTCTAGTTTTCTAATCATTTCTCTGCAGAGAGGTTTTTCCCCCTTGAGCTTTTAATGTTATTTCTTGTAGGAAAACCTGTCTTCTGAACTTTATTCTCTACACTGTCACTTATAAAGATTATTTAATCTTTGTGGATCTCTGCCCTTATTTTGGAATCTTTCAATCCATTTATAGACATGTAATTCATCATTCTCCCTGACATTCTCAACTAACCTTCAGTTTGGAGAATAAAGGGGCAAGAATTGTGCACCTTTTCATTGACTTAGTAGACGACTATTTTATCCTTACTGAAACTCAGTGGATTTCATTTTTTGATCATTTGCTTATATTTCATGTGCTTCTTGATAGCCATGGTATTTGAAATTGCAGGCTGTGTTAAATGTAGCAACTGAAAGAATTCTAATAGGTGAAAGTAGGGGGAAAGAAGAAAAGCCCTTATCAGCCACTGCTGTTGCTTTCTATTTTGGGTACTGAATCTTGGGCTGTGGATGAAAAATGTTAAACTTGACTTGCATGAACTTCTTGGTGTAGCTGGGTTATAAGACAATGGCCAGTGGGCCCTAACATACAGCTTCAGCATTTAGTGGTAATTTAGAGCAAAGGCTGAACTGAGGGGATTTGGGGTCTGTTCCTGCCTTTTTTAGTCAGTAAGGATCTTTGAATAAGAAAAAATAAAGGGTGATTGGAATATCAGAACATATACATCAAAATAATAGAATACACGTAAAGAAAAGCACATCAGAAATTTAATGTAGCTAAAAAAATCTTATTTGATTTGTTAAAATTATTTTCCTTCTCACCACTAAAGTTACTGAGTTCTTACAAATTCCATTACATTTACCACAGTTTGTATTCAGTTGGCAAAAGTCCCCATGGTTTGCTGTGGAACCAGTAGAGCAGACAGAGTACATGTACAAGATGTTAATAAATTTAACACTGTATTTAGGGATGCAAAGCACACTTACAGTAATTCCATTAGGATGTTCTCTGTGCAATCATTTTGTAAGTTTGTACCTGTCTCCTAGCTTGAATGCTCAGAGTAACTGATTAAGAAGTATTAAACAATAGTCTATTGGGGAGGCATTCTTAAGGGATGAGGACAGTCCATAAAGACTGCTTAGCTGAATATCGGCAATCTATTTTATTAATCTGGATGTTCTAGTGCAAGTGATATTTTCGTAGATCTATAGATTTTTTTTTATTTTTTAACTTTCTGTTTGTAATATTTCTTCTTCCTTGTCTCTAGAAATGGGGGAGGGGGTTGTGTAAAATCCAAGAAGGGTTTTAGTAAATGCGCAGATTGAATGATTAAGTAGCGTAGTAGGGAAACAAAGTACAGTGATGTTATGAGTATTTCACTTACCTTACAAGGCCTTTTTTTTTCTGACTCACACAGGAAACTTTAGCTATAGGTGCCCAAGGGTGTAAGATTTCTTTTATTTTAGGATCTTAAGGTAGACTCCTAGCATTTAGAAATTACTCAAAAGCTTTATGGGTCAAAGAAAGTAAGTCCATCTGTGTGTGATGAGTAGATACCAAAGATTGCTGTTAATTAAATGAGTGTTTTCCATCTTTAATTTTAATTAGATGATATCCAGCCTGACCGGGGCTGATGTGCTTTGTTTTTTGGCATATGCACCTTCCTGGTCATTAGTAAGTCTTTGGTTTATCTTGTCCCTTGTAGATTGTAGCAGTTGCCAGTCTTCCGCCTCCCATGCCTCCACAGGCTGCCTTGCAGGTTTCCAGTGGGGAGGCATAGCAATCACGCAGGGAATGTGACTTATATGCCCCACTTGGGCTCTACTCTGGAGCCCTACCTTTTGCCCAGGCTGGTGCTCAGAGGAGGGTGTTGGGGTTTTTTGGTTTGTTTTTTAATTTTTAATTTTTATTTATGTATTTATTTTTAGAGCAATGTATTTATCACTCAGTTCAATCTGTTGCAAAATCTTAAGGAAAAAACTCATCCCCAGAAAGCAAGGAGTGTTTGTGTCACATTTCCAGCCAGGATTCCATAGCCATTAGCTCTTTATAGGTACTGCTTCTGTTTACATAGAGGTTGAGTTGTCAGGCCTTTCCAGTTGTTGTTTTCTTTTATGGTTTAATTGCAGAACCAGTGAGAACTCTTATTTGTGAGAAGTGAATGCTGACTTTTGTGGGTATTATAAAAATCTAGTATAAATCTGTAGAGTTCAAAGTATGGGTGAACATAAAGAAGTACTAAATATTTGAGGTAATGGATATGCTAATTACCTTGATCTGATCACTATACATTGTATATATGGAAATAGTACTGTGTGCCCCATAAGTATGTACAATTATTATGTGTTAATTAAAAAAAAGTGAAGGTAAAAATCCAAAAAAAAATATTTATAACACTAAAAGACAAATGTTGTGTGATTCCACTTATGTGAAGTACCTAGAATAGTCAAATTCATGGACAGAAAGTAGAGTAATGGTTATTAAGGGTTTGGAGGGTAGGTCTATAAGGTCTATAGTGATATCCCTTCTTTCATTCCTGATATAGATAATGTGTGTATTCATTCTTTTTTTCCTTTGTTTGGCTAGAGGCTTATCAATGTTATTCATCTTTACAAAGAACCAGCTTTTGACTGTATTGATTTTCCTCTATTGTTTTTCTGTTTCAGTGTCATTGATTTCTGTCTTATTGTTATTTTCCTTCTGCTTGTTTTGAGTTACTCTTCTTTTTCTGTTTTTCTAAGGTGGCAACTCAGATTGTTGATTTGAGACTTTTCTTCTTTTCTAATTTTAATATAAGCTTTTAATGCTATAAATTTCCCTCTAAGTACTGCTGTGGCTGCATTTTACAAATTTTGATATGTTGAATTTTTATTTCCCTCGAGACTTTCTTTTGACGTAGGGATTGTTTAGAAGTGTGTTGTTTGGAGTGTTGAGAGATCTTTTCAGTGCCTTTGTTTTATTGATTTCTAATTTATTCCATTATGATTAGAGAATATACTTTGTATGATTTCAATATTTTAAAATTTGTTACAGTTTGTTTTATGACCCCAGGTATAATCTAGCTTGGTGACTGTTCCATGTGTACTTGAAAAGAATGATATTCTGTTGTTAGGTGGAATGTTCTATGAATATCAATTATATCTAGTTGGTTGATGGTAATGTTAAGTTACTCTATATCCTTGATTATTTTCTGTCTACTTATTATATTGATTACTGAGAAAGGCAAATTGAAGTCTCTAACCCCAATTATGGATTTGTTCATTTTGTCCCTTAATCAGTTTTCATCCATATATTTTGAGGTTCTTTTATTAGGTACATATACATTCAGGATTGTTATGTCTTTTAGTGAATTGACACTTTTTTTTTTGAAACAGAATCTCTCTTTGACACCTGAGCTAGAGTGCAGTGGCATCATCATAGCTGACTACAACCTCAACCTTCTAAGCTCAAGTGATTCTCCTGCCTCAGCATCCTGAGTGTCTGTCTGGTACTACAGGTGTGCACCACTACACCTGGCTAATTTTTCTATTTTTTATAGAGATGGGATCTCGCTCTTGCTGAGGATGGTCTCAGATTCCTGGCCTCAAGCAGTTCTCCTGCCCTAGCTTCCCAGAATGCTAGAGAATTCACCTTTTTATTATTATTTATTGCCTGGTAATTTTCCTTGCTAAGAAGTCTACTTTATTTGATATTAATATACCCATCCTAGCTTTTTGTTGATTCATATTTTTATGACATTTGTTTTCCTCACCTTTTACTTAAAAAATTTTTATTTCGAAGTAATTTCAGTTTTATAGAAGTATTGCAGAAATAGTAAAGAGAGTTCCTGTATGCTTTTCACACAGCTGTGTCTAATGTTAACATCTTATATAACGATGATACATTTATTAAAACGAAGACATTTACATTGGTGTAATACTCTATTAAGTAAGCCACAGACTTTTTCTTTTGGATTTCACTAAATTTTCCACTAATGTCCTTTTTCTGTTTCAGGATCCTATTCAGGCTACCATATTGCATTTAGCATCCTTTTATTTTTAACCTACAAATATCATTATATTTAATGTGAGTTTCTGATAGCATAGAGTATGTCTTTTTTTTTAAATCCATTCTGACAATCTCTCCCCCTCCTCCTCCTCTTCTTCTTCTTCTTCCTTTTTTTAATTGTATTGTGGCAAGAACACTTTACATGAGATATACCCTCTTAACAAATTTTAACTATAGGTACAATGTTGTCTAGCAGATCTCTAGAATTTATTCATCTTACATAACTGAAGCTTTATGCTCATTGATTAGTAGTTCCCCATGACAATCTCTATTCTAATTGGTGTGTTTAGATCATTTTTGTTTAATATAGTTATTGATATGCTTGGATTTAGGCCTACCATTTTATTATTTGTTTTCTATTTGCTTCCCCTTCCTTCTTTTGGAATATTTGAGTACTTTTTAGTATTCTATATTATCTGTTTTTTTACTGTTCCATTATACAGTTATTTTAGTGTTACACTATTGATTACAATATAAATACTTAAGTGTTCAGTCTTAGAATTAATGTATTACCACTTCAAGTGGAATGTAGAAATGTTAGTACCTTTACCTTCTCTGTTATGTTGCAATTTTTGTATATATTGCATCTACATACATTGAAAACTCCCATTGACAATGTTATAATTTGTGCCTTTAACCGTAATTCATATTTTAAAGAACTTAAGAGGAGTAAAATAGGCTATTACATTTACCTAGATATTTGCCATTTCTGTTACTCTTCCTTCTTTCCTAAAGTTCTAAGTTTCCCTGTTGTATCATTTTCCTTCCATCTGAAGAATTTCCTTTTAACTTTTTTTTTAGAGTAGTCTCCTGATGACAAATTATCTTGAGAATCTGAGAATTTCTTTATTCCTCTTCATTTTTGAAGGGCATTTTCACTGGATGTAGAATTCTGGGTTGACAGTTGTTTCTTTTCTTTTCTCCCCCTCTACCCCCAGCACTTAATGTTGTTTCACTGCCTTTTGTCCTCCATGGTTTCTGATGAGAAATCCATAGTCATTCAAATTATTGTTTCCCTAGGTGTAATGCACCCTTTTTCTCTGTTTTCAAGATTTATTTGTTTTAGTATTTATTGATTATGTGTATTTGGGCAAGGATTTCTTTGAGTTTATTCTATTTAGTGTTCACTGAGTTTCTCAAATCTATAAGTTTATGCCTTTTACCAAATTTGGGAAGTTTTCAGCCATTGTTTCTTCAAATATTTTTTGTGCACCACACTCTTTCTCCTTACCTTTTGGGTCTTTGATGCTACAAATGTTAACCCTTTTGATATTGTTCCATGGGTCCTTGAGACTCTGGTTTCTCTCTGTCTCTCTCCCTCTCTCTCTCTTTCTCTGTTGTTCAGTTTGGATAATTTCTGTTTGTCTATTTTCAAGTTCATTGACTTTTCTGTCGTCTCTGTTATACTTTTCACGCCTCCAGTGAGCTTTAAAATTTCTGTTATTTTCTAGTTTAAAATTTTCCATTTGGTTCTTTTTTTTTTCTTTTATGAGATGTTGAGATTTTCAAGTTTCTTTGTATGTCAGTGTGGGTTTGTATCCTGGACATTTTGAATATTGTTATGAGACTTTGAATCTTGTTTAAATCATATAGAGAATGTTTCATGTTTGTTTGTTTTAGCAGGCAGTCAATCCAGTTAGGTTCAGGCAGCATATTCTTTCCTGCCTTCAGTGGGCTGGGGTCCGGTATTAGTTCAGTTTTCAAAGTATTTGCCATACTATTTCTGTTGGTCCCATGTATATACCAGCCTGTAGCCAGTCTCAGACCTGGGCAGTGGTGTATACCCCAGAGATAAGTTGTCAGAATCTTTGGTATTGTTTGGGGTCAGATACATGTGTATGCAGCTTGGGGTTGAGCCCCGTGAAGCTTTATTGAGCTGCTGCTTCTTTCTGTTGTTTTCCAAACTTTCCAGATCTAAAGTGTTCCCCTTCTTGCTCCTCTGCCTGGAAATCTGGGACTTTAGTTTCTATTCTCTGTCTTGTACTTCCTGTGACCACATCTCCCTTGGGAACCAAATAAGAAGAAGATAAGGAGAGAAAACAAAGTAATGAATTCTCCCTGTGCTCTTGGTCTCCTGGTTTCCCTGGTCAGAGAAAAACTTTTCTCATCTGGCTGCCACTATTGTGGCCTTGAGGCAGGTTGTCAACCCTGAGAGATCAAGTGACTGGACTGACAGGCCTCAGGGTCCCTGCAGGAGGAGATACCCCAAGGAAGGACTCCAGCATTTTTGATGCAGAGTGCTCTCTTCTCATCCTTTTTAATGTTCAAATTTAAATTAAAAGTTTTTAAAAATATATAATATCTCCACTTAGTATCAAATTTGAAAGGTCTAAAGGGAACAGTGAGAGAGGTAAGTCTGCTTCACTTACTTATCCCCTAGGTACCCAGTTCCCTTCCATGGAGGCAACCACTTACCAATTTCTCATGTATCCGTACAGAGATATTCTACACATTACCAAACATAGACTGTGGATAAGTTTGCATATATTAGCAAAAATGGTGGTATACTATACATACTGTTCTATGCCTTGCATTTTCACTTAATATGTCCTAGAGGCCTTTCCATATCAGTGCCTATGGAAGGCCTCATTCTTTTTGGCAGCTATACAGGATGCCGTTAAATGCATGTGCACTTTATTGATGAGCATTTTTTCCATCAATAAATATATATTCAGTAAATAGAGAAATATTTATTCCATCAATTTCACTCCTTCCTTGTTACAGGAAAGTTGCATTGAATATCCTTGTATATGTATTTTGCCTTGTATATGTGGGGCTGTGTCTATAGGATAATTACTTGGGAGTGGAATTGCAAGGCTAAAGGTGTATGTTCATTTGAAATTGTTAATAGCATATCGATATGTTATTTCATATAACTGCAAACACTCCATAAACCTTCAAGCCTTAATAGGGTAAGGAATATTAGAATAGGTAATTGAAACCTTCGTATCACCTTAAATTTTTTTTCTAACTCAAGTTAACATCTCTGTCTGGTTCTGCCAAGTCTTTTACCAAAATTATGTGGGAAAAAAATTAAAATGGATTAATTGCCATTTTCCTTCTCTCCTTTTCCTTCTAATTCTAGTAAGGGACATGTCAACAAGCTATGAAAGGAATGTTGCAAAACGACTAAGTAGTGAACAGCGAAAGGGAAGGATATGACAGTGAAGAGGAGTTAGAGGAGTTCGATGACCAGTTGATTGGATAGTCAGTTCCTAATCCTCAGGTGTTGGTTCCGATTAAAGCTTTTCCTCTAAGGAATATTTTTTTCTATCATGTATTCTCACTTATGCAACCATGTCTATGTTAAGTACAGAGGACAGGTGAAAGTCGTTCATTTACTGTACTGGCGGTGCAAGAAGAAGCCCCATAAAAGTATTGGTCATTTTTTTGTGAAACCTAGCTTAGCACATTTAATATGAAAAGTTTTATGCAAAAAGCAGTCTTAGAGAAGTATTTAATGTTATGAAGACCAAAGAGTTGTTATTCAGGATTGTTTTGATGGTTAATGGTGATTATTTGAAATCAAAGCTTTCTTGGAAAACCTGAGATACAGATTTGTCAATACAATGGAGCATTTTCCTAATAACAATCATTTTGGCATTATACTTGTGACCAAAAATATGGTCAGTAGATGCTTAAAATTTTTCATTTTTACTTGGTTATGATTGTATTGGTATCTGCTTCATTTAATTTTAATATTAATAAATCTTAAATTAGCTATAAAATTAATCTGAAAAATAGGGACTATTTAAAAGTGAATGATGTGTTTTTTAGATGAGAGGACACTACTTGGGTAGACTATTAAGTAATAAAACTGGTTTGGTGGCTGTTTAAATAATCATCTTGGTTTTTAGTTTTTCTTTATATAACCCTGTGCTGTTTATAAAATTGGGATGAATATGTATTCGTCTTATAAAGAAATACAATGCTGGAAAATATAAAAGAAAGAAAAACTGCTATCTTGGAAGGCTGTGCACTTAATACAATGAGGCAATCGTTGCATAAAACGTAATTGGAATTTCTTGTTTGAATTTGCCTGCCGAACCTGCTCCACATCAGTCAAATAAAAAAGAAAAGCCTCAGTAGGATCCGATACCACTGTGGGGCAGACTGGGAAGGAAAAATATGACAGTTCTTGTAATAGTCTGAGTGGTGCAGGTTTACTGGAAGCTGCTCAGGTATTTATCCTTGGTCTTTCCTCAGTTAATGGCTTTATAGAGTAATGCAATAGAGGAAAGACTGTCAAGAAATTTATTACTTAGATGCAATATCTTTTACTTTTTAACCTCATAAAGTTTTGTGGCCTTCTCTGCTTAGTATGTAAAGCAAGGTGAGCAAGTGTGGCCCTTGCCATCTATCAACTTGTGTTGTTTGGGTCTAGAGATTACCCTTGAGTGCTGTTTCCTGAATTTCGATTTAGAGATCAGAGTTTATATGGTCAGTATACATCTTCCGGAGGATAGCCAATGAATTCTTAGAATTTTAAATCATTATCTAAAAAAAGTGCTAATTTGAATTTAGGAACGCAAAATGCATTGTATTGGTGACCCCTCTTGGAGAATAGGGGTGGGCATCAGGTGTTACTCATTAGTTTTGATGTCTTATGCAGAGCCTATGTAGTTATTTGACTACAGACTAGGACATTACTAGTATGTTATCTGTTCATGTACACAGGGATGATTCTAGGAATAATTTAATCTGGGTGGGAGAGACTGGGGCAGTCCAGATTTCTTTAATTCTGTGTCAGAGACAGCAGTATGTAAGGAGGAAGGGGCAGAGTGTTAGCTGCAGGGATAGATAGGCCTCTTACAGGCAGGCCAGGGTCCAGACCAGACAAGGTGAGGGTTCTGAGAGAGGCCAGAGTTATGATACGTAGGCAGAATGGCCAGAGAAACCCAGTTTATTTCATCTAGGGGCGTAGACAGGAAGGAAGTTCTCATCAAGAAAAAAATGTGGGCCAAGTGTGGTCACTCACACCTGTACTTTGGGAGACTGAGGCAGGAGGATCACTTGAGCCCAGGAGTTAAAGACCAGCCTGAGCAACATAGCGAGACCCCTATCTCTACAAAATATTAGAAAAATTAGCCAGGCATGGTGGTGTGCACCTGTAGTCCCAGGTACTCAGGAGGCTGAGGCAGGAGGATTGCTTGAGCCCAGAAGTTTGAGGTTGTAGTGAGCTATGATGACGCCACTGTACTCTAGCCCAGGCAATAGAGCAAGATGTTGTCTTAAAAAAAGAAAAGAAAAGAAAAGAATGTGTAGTCCTATGTTTTCAAGATTATTTCTACCTCTGGTAAAGAAGCATCTAACTGTGAATGTGCCGTGGAATTCATTTACTCCCTTAATAGAAATATCATTGTAGTGGATTCAGTTCACAAGTTCGTATGTCAAGCGCACATTGTTTGTTCTCTGTAAAAAGATATGCCCGACAAAGACATAAAATGTAACCAAACTGTCTGTACCCTCATAATACCCTGAAATAAAAAAAAAAGTTGTGCCCGATAATGTGATCCTATGCTTCTGTCACACAGAAATGTTGCAAGTTAATTTTTAATTAGTTATACAGAGTTAATTTTTCTCGCTAACTTGACCCTAAACTAGCATTAGATTTTTTTTTTCAACAACCCAATCCAGGTAGGAAAGATTTTTTTAATCAGCATTTTATTTTGTAATAATTTTGTGTTTACAGAAAAGTTGCAAAGGTAATACAGAGAGTTCCTGTATATGCCTCACCTAGTTTCCCATAATGTTAATATATTACCATGGTGTATTTGTCAAAACTAAGAAACCAACATTAATATATTACTGTTAACTAAATTCCAGACTTTATCAGTTTTCACACTGATGTCCTTTTTCTGTTCCAGGACCCAATCCAGGGTACCACATTGCATTTAGTCATCGTGTCTCCTTAGTTTCCTCTGGTCTGTGACTGCAGGTTTCTCAGATGTCCCTTGTTTTTATGACCTTAATAGGTTTGAGTAGTACTGGTGAGGTATTTTGTAGAATGGCCCTCAGTTTAGGTTTGTCTGAGGTTCTCTCATGATTAGACTGGGGTTATGGGTGTTGGGGAGGACTGTCACAGAGGTGAAGTGCCTTCCTCATCATGTTGGGACAATGTGATGTAACATGACTTATCGCTGGTGATGTTAACCTTGATCATCTGGTTATGTTAGTGTTTGCTGTGTCTCCACTGTACCTAGTTACTATTTTTTCCCATTCCATACTGTATTCTTTGGAAATGAGTCACTAAGTTCAGCCCGCACTTGGGGGAAGAGGGGCGAGGATTAAGCTCTACCTCCTGGAGGAGGCAGTATCTACGTAAATCTTCTGTAAAGGAAGATTTGCCCCTTCTACCTATACATTTATTTGTCACATCGTTAATTTATATCAGTATGGGCTCATGTATTTATTTTATACTTTGGATTATAATATGATACCATGCTATTTATTTTGTTGCTCAAATTGTTCCAGCTTTGGCTACTGGGGCCCCTTTCTGCTTGATTTCTATGTCACTTTGACATGCCCTCATGCTTTTGCTACTTGAGCACCTCCCTATTTTCTGGAACTAGAAGATGTTCCAGGCTCATCTTGTATTTTCCCTGCCCTAGCTCTTTTCCTAAGGAGTCCTGGTTCTTTTTATAAGAGAAACCAAGATCTGAGCATTGGGTTGCACATTGCTACTAGGCCCTCTCAGTGGATGGAGCTAGGAAATATACATATGTCTACTAACCCATGTACACATACGTTTGTAATTGTTTTTGTATATTAAGCTAAACATGGGTCACACTGATATCTCTGACTCTAACCCAGAACCGCAGAGTTCATTCCTTCAAGCCTTTCCCTTTGCTTATCTGCATTTTCTTCTCCGACAGTGAGAAACTTGCCTCTCATTATGCACCATGGTAGATGGTGGATTTACTTATCTGTTCAAACCTATATGCATGTAAAGCAGGTTCAGAATTGTTAACTCATACCCCCTTGAGCAACAAATTTACCAACTAGAGTACAGTGTTTATGTATAGATTCTTTTGTCTTTAGCCTGTAGTTGTGAGTCAAAACACTGTTTTCCAAGGTTACTTAAAGTCAGCTCCTTTTTTCCCCTACCTGCTTCAGGGAGTTCATATCATAATTTATAATATATTAGATTCCTTTGTCACAGTCTGTATTCTATCCTGGGATTCCCTGACCACCTGGTTGACTATTTAAAAATTTTCATACATTAAAATTTACTCTTTGCCAGGAGATTTCTATGGGTTTTAACATGCATAGAGTCAGGTGTGTTCCACTCTAGTATCATGTAGAAATGTTCTATTACCCTAAAAATTTCCCTGTGCATCCCCTTATAATCAGCTGCCTTCTACTGCAAACGCTGGTAGCCATTAATCTGTTTCCATCCCTATAGTTTTGCCTTTTCCAGAATGTCATATGAATGGAATCATATAATACATAGTCTTTCACTTAGCAAAATGCATTTAAGATTCATCCATATTGTTGTGAGAAGCAATAACTTGTTCCTTTTTGTAGTTGAATAATATTCTATTTTATGGATATATCAGTTTGTTTATTCATTCACCTGTTGAAAGACAGACATCTTGATTGCTTCCAGTTTGGGACACTTATAAAGCTGCTATAAACATTTGCACATAGGTTTTTGTATGAACATTGTTTTCACTTCACTTAGGTAAATAACTAGGCGTGTGATTGATGGGTCATATTGTAAATTTATATTTAACTTTATAGGAAATTGCCAAACTGCAGTATTAGAGTTTAATCATCCATTTTTGTTTTGTTCGTTTGTTTGTTTTTTGTCTTGTTTTGTTTTTGAGGACAGAGGGGATAATTAAACAATTGGTGTGATTCAAGCCAAAAGAAAAGTCTACTGATTATTTACTTGTCTATGTAAAATGTAGCTTATCAAGTGACTGCTGTGTACATAGCATTAAATTTGGAGAGTAGAGGATACAAGAGAGGATCTGTTTAAGTCTTGAAAGGAGTTTACCATCTAATAGGGAAGGTAAGAATTTGTAAGCGATGGTATAATAAGAGTTTGTAAGCAGTAGTATAAGCCTGCATTTAGGATTAAGCTGGGTTGGCTTCTGGTTCTTTGTGTCTTGTAGCAATGGTAATGTGATATCCAGCTGATTTGTGCGCAGGGCCTTAATTTCTAAAGGTGACTGAGTGACAACAGAGAGTGGTCAATGCCATTGAAAGAAAAGTTTATTACTTACATTTCCCAAGAGAAAGAGGTATGCTACACCACACAGGGCCACAGAAGGAAGCACCAGGTTCAGGCAGGAGGCAGAAGGAGCTAGGGGAAAGCATGGCCCAGAGTTTTTACTATGTTTTCCTGGGGAAAAGCAAGGCAGGGCAAACAGGTTAGGACTGGCGAGTTTGGATAATTCCAGCAGGCTTTAGGGCATAGGGACTGTCCTTAGTTGTCTGGTACCTGGCCCTGGGTTGATTGATTTAGGACAGATGAAATGTTAGCTTGGTGTTCAGATAAAGAAGGTGGTTCAGAGTATGGGCTTTTATCTCAGGGAAAGTTTAAACAACTTTGGCCATTAGTTTGGCCTTGTGATCGATGGATGCCAAATAGACAAATACAGATGAAAACACAGATTATCCAACACAGACTTCCTGCATAGAGCTCTCCCTGTCTATCAGTAAAGGGGTGGGGAACCTGTGGCCTCAAGGCCACATGTGGCCCTCCAGATCCCCAAGTGCAGCCCCTCAACCGAATCCAAACTTCACAGAACAAATCCCTTTATTAAAAGTATTTGTTCTATAAAATTTGAATTCAGTCAAAAGGCCACACTTAAGGATCCAGAAGGCCACATGTGGCCCCCAGGCTATGGGTTCTGACAAAAATATGTTCTCTAATTTTGCTCTGTTTCCTATCTCCCTCCACACGTCCACACCCCCCACCTGCTGTCCAGTTATTTTCTGGATATACTTTTAGATTTCGAGGAGCTTAGATTATAGATTTGAGTTTTCACATTCATGAAAATAAAAGCAAAAGTATATGATTGACAGATTTTCTTTTAAGGATCTGGGGCAGATATTTTAAAAAACTCAGAAAGCTTTCATCTAGCTAGTTGTCTACTCTTTACCATTGCCTCTAACAAGCAGCAGCAGAGGAAGTAGCATAGTCCTGTGTGTGTGGCTGACAGAGTGGGGTGATGAGGGAGCACGGGGGATTACTGGGACCGTGAGGAGAGAGCTAGAGACCTGGGAGGAGGAGTCAGGAGGTTTGTGCTAGGGTTGGTTTCGTTGTTAACATGTCCATTTGGGTTAGGTATCTTCCTCTTTCTGAAGCCTCAGTTTCTTCATTTAGAGAACAGGGTTCATGATTACAACTTGCTCTATCTTATATTGTTGTTAATGATGAAATGAGGTAATAAATATAAAACTTTATAATATAAATGTAAAAAGTATGTTATAATAGCATACATAAAAGCCTCAGAAAATATTGAGGGAACGAGGGAATGAATAAGTGTATGTCTTTTTTTCTTTTGTTTCTGACATTGACTCCAAGAAATGAGATCTAAGAGACCTTGATCTTCTTTTCTGAACTTTTCTAGTGTTTATAATCTATAGCTGTGATTTAGTAATTACGTGCTTTCTTGTATTCAGTAATTGCTTTGAATGAATTAGTCTAGGCACTTCAAGGGCAGTAACTAAGAAGTATACATATTTTCTGCCTCCTACAGAACCTAGAGTGCAATGTGCATTATAGTTGCTCATTTGTTGATTGATCGTATCCAAATAAAACCTTTAGGGACTAATTCTAAAGCAGGATATATGCAAGTGAGTGAGAAATTGGCATACAGACTGGGAAAGATCATCATGGAATGGAGTTAATAAAAAAGACTTGATAGAAGGTTTGAGGGAAATCTTGATGCAGACCTTAAAGGCACTATAGGTTTAGTTTGGGAAACGGAAGAAGGGTATGCCAGATGGAGGATTAGAGGCAGGAATGAGAATGGCATAGTAGAAGATGAATGACTGGTGGAACACTAGTAAAGGTCAAATTGGTGAGGTTTTAAGAATAATTTTTAAATTGTAGTTATTCATCATGGCTATACATTTATCATAGTCAAATAAGTGACCTTCAAACTTTGTTCAGAAGTGAGTCATTGTCCATTGTATAGACTAGCCCTTCAAGGTTGAGACTTAATGCTTACAAAGGCCCTTGCTTTTGCAGAAGAAATCTCTTAGGCTGCTGATATCACTAATAATGTGATCCACGTAGAGTGTCAGAGGTTTTTTAAGCAGTTTTATAGCCTGGCTAAGCAGATAGGGCAGAAATGAGCAACCTTTTATGAAGATGTGCCAAAGTTTGGGTTACTTTCCTTCTATAGAGTGAAGAGGATTCCTACTGTGTAGGGGTTCTCACAAGCTGGGAATGGTGTGGGGAGAGGGGACATGGTGGCTGCATGCTGGCCCCAGCTGTAGATGGCTGGTAGAGACCGTTGCAAGTGGAAAGAAGAATTGAATATTGGTATCAGTAGTCCTGTGTTTGTGTGGGCTAGTGATTTGGCATTTCTCCCTGGAAATAAGGGCATCTTTCTTAACCAAGAATTATAGCATGTTGGCAGGTATCTACATCCTTCGTGTTCATCATCAGTCTAGTTACGTATTCGTAAATACTAGTTATATATTATGAGATACTAGTCTGAATGATATTTTTACTGGTGAGATAGGCAACACAATGTAGACACGATACCTGCTCTTGAGAATTTCAGTCCAGGACTCTTAACCCTAGATATAAGCATGTATAGACAATTGTATGAATGTCCATCTGGTGTGTTTATAACATAAGATGTGGTTGTCTTCCGATTTTGAAGAACTGCCATGTGGAACAGGGATTTGACTACCATTTGACCTCAAAAACTAGTAGTAGGACTGATGGGTGAAAGCTCATAGAGGCAAATTCTGACAAAACTTGAGAAATAGATTTATTTGTTAGTACATGAAATGAGCTGCCTCAGGAGGTCACCATTCTTGGTCTATCATAGATATTGTAGCAGAGGCTGTTTTTTTCTTGGTAATTTGTAAAGGAAGTACAAGTGTCAGGTGGGTGGTTGGGCTATTAGGAGGTCTCAATCTTGGCACTTATTGAGGTTTTGAACCAGATAATTCTTTGTTGTGGTGGGCTAGTTTGTGCATCGTAAGACATTTAACAGCATCCCTGGTTTCCACTGCTAGATGCCAGTAGTCACCCCAACCCCAAGTTGTGACACTCAACAATGTCTCCAGACATTGCCAGATGTTGCCTGAGGGACAGAATCACCCAGGTATAGAACCACTGCGCTAGGTGAAATTAAGGTGCCTCAGAACTCTGGCAATTTATAGTTTTTTGTTTTGCAAGTGAATTCTGCAGAATTTTTTTCCCTTTTTATAGTAAGTAAGAATAGTTTAGAGCTACAGTCCCCAGCGCCCAGGCCATGGACTGGTAGCTGTTCGTGTGGCCTGTTAGGAACTGTGCTGCACAGCAGGAGGTGAGGGGCTGGTGAGGAGTGAGCCAGTGAGTGAAGCTTCACCTGTATTTCTGTATTTACAGCTGCTCCCCATTGCTCACGTCACTGTATAAGCTCTGCCTCCTGTCAGATCAGAGGCAGCGTTAGATTCTCATGGGAGAACAGACCCTACTATAAACTGCACATGTGAGGGCTATAGGGTGCCCACTCCTTGTGAGAATCTAAGGTTGATGATCTGAGGTGGAGCTGAGGCAGTGATGCTAGCCCTCGGGAGTGGCTGCAAATACAGACTATCATTAGCAGAGAGGTTTGACTGCACAATAAATGTAGTGCACTTGAATCATCCTGAAACCATGCCCCACACTCTCCCCTCCCTGTCTATGGAAAAATTGTCTTCCATGAAACTGGTCCCTAGTGCCAAAAAGGGTGGGAACTGCTGGTTTAGAGGACCTACATAATTGGAGTGGTGGTGTTCTGTTACCTCCCAATTGAGGGAGGCTATCTGGGGCTGGAAGCTTCTCAGAATCTTTTGAGTGATGTTGGTAAGCTTGGAATTTTCAGAACATTCCATATGGCTTACACTTAGGGGAGGGTTAAGAGATGAAAATGAGATTAGCCAAGGTTTGAATGAGGACTCCTGGAATGACCCAGTGTAAGGAAGAAGGAGAGAGGAGAGGGGAGAGATGTGAATTAGTCATTCTAGCCAGGTCAGGCGATGGTCATGCAGAGCCTGGTGGCTATCTTTGTCCTTCTCCTTCTGTCCCTTAATTTCTCTCCTCTCTTAATCTTTTTTTTTTTTTTTTGATACAGAGTCTCGCTCTGTTACCCTGGGTAGAGTGCAGTGACATCATCCTAGCTCACTGCAGCCTCAAAGCCCTGGGCTCAAGCAATCCTCCTGCCTCAGCCTCCCAAGCAGGTGGGACTACAGACACACACCACGATGTCTGACTAATTTTTTTCTATTTTTTAGTAGAGACGGAGTCTCGCTCTTGTTCAGCCTGGTCTCGAACTCCTGAGCTCAAGCAATCCTCCCGTCTTAGCCTCCCAGAGTGCTAGGATTACAGGCATGAGCCACTGTGCCCAGCCTTCTCTCTTAATCTTTGCTAGAATTTTGTCTCTTCCATTTCCTAGTTTTGACCTGGCCAAATTTCTTAACCTCACTATGCCTTTTTTTTTTAATTGTGGTAAAATATACATAACATAAAATTTAACCATTTTAACCGTTTGTAAGTGTATAGCTTAGTGGTATTAAGTGTATTCATATTGTTTTATAACCATCACCTCCATCCATCTCCAGAATGTTTTAATCTTCCCGACCTTAAAACTCTGTACCTATTAAACAATAACTCCCCATTCCTGCCTCTCTCCAAGCCCCTGACAATCACCATTCTATTTTGTGTCTCTGTGGATTACTTGACTACTCTAGGTATCTAGGTACCTCATATTAGAAGAATCATACATTGTCTTTTTTGTAACTGGCTTATTTTACTTAGCATAATGTCTTCAAGGTCCATCTATGTTACAGTATGCATCAAAATCTCCTTCCTTTCAAAAGCTGAATAAGATTCCATTGTAAGTTATACCATATTTTGTTTATCCATTTATCTGTTGATGGACACTTTGGGTTTACTTCCATCTTTTGGCTATTGTGAATAATGCTGCTGTAGTGTTTTGTTTTCATTTTAAAATGACAAAAAATAATACTTTCTTCATAGAATTCTGGTGGCAGTCTGGAAAGGCTTCTTGCAGAGTGCTGGGCACTGGCTCATGATAAGTGACACTTCCTTTCCTCACCATTTTTTGTGCCAGTTTCTTGCACTTTTGCTTCTTTTACATCTCTTCCTAGTATAAGTAATAAAACTCATGCAGGACTAATGGATTTTTTTTTTCCCTGCCAATTCAAGTCCATTCCAGGACTGACATTTTGTAATCAATGTTCTCTGAACTGTTTGTGTTATTTCAAGACTAGTCAATCTCTTTACAAGTTTGAGTTTATTCTAATGTTGCTTTATGTGTTCAGGGTTCTCTTTAATGGCTCACTAAATCTCATAGTCACACTTTCCCCTAAGATAATTTGTTCCAAAACTCTGCCAATGGCAGCTTGCTGTGCCTGGGGTCCTGAGGTCCCATCATCAAGGGTTTTGGTTCATCTGTCATTCAAAAGACTATTGATATCCTGAGGGCAAGTTTTAGATACACTTGGTGAATTTCGTTGCTTTGTTCCTTTGACTTCTGCCTTTAAACACCCAGGCTCCCTCCCTCTGTGGGAAGGCGTATTTTTGGCTGGCCCTTTTATGTCTGTGCTGTGCCATCTGTCACAGGGGTCATTGCTTAGAGGTTGGTTTCTTCCCTGCTAGGAGCAGGTGGTCAAAACCGATGGCTATTGACAGGGTCAGTTTGTGGCAGCTTACCAATATGGCCCCCAAGCTGTATGCATAGTTGTTACCTTCGGAGGAACAGGAAATAGCCTTACTTGGGGGCTTTTTTCTGCATTAAAGAGGAAACGATGCTGATGTGATCCTAAATTGTTGATTTATTCTTGTGGTCCGGTCTAGCCACTTAGCAGTTGTCCTGTCTGTGCCCTTGTCTCTATGTACCTCAAGTGGTTCTGGACTCTGAGACCATTACCTGAAGCAGCTTACAGTGTACCAAGAGAACAGCATCCATGAAAATTATGAATGATATAATTACTCATGCTGGTTCATGTTTAAGACACTAGAGGTGATCCTTACTCGTTGTTCAAAATAAAATACCCCTGAAGTCTTTTGATGATCTCAGGTGGTTTGAGAGTCTTATTTAAAGAGCTTGTGCTTCCAACCACTCAGGATTCTGGGCCTGACTCACAGGAGAGCCAGCCCAGTGCTGAGTCACTTAGCCAACTTCATTCATTGATCATGTGCTTGTGCACAGCTTGGTGGCAAGGTGGGAGAGAATTACTATTTTCAAACGTTCCTTCCTGAGGTAGCATGGTCCAGAAGTAAGCCGAGAGACAGGATGCTAGAGTTCTATTCTTGGCCCAGCTATGCACCTTCAGCAAGATACGTCCCCACCCAACCCCCAGTTGATATGGAAGGATCAGGGAAATAAGTAAAACCAAGACAGATAAGAACAGAAGAGTTTTAAAAAATGCTTTTCCCAGAGAGGTTATGAAGAAATAAGGCTCCCAAACCCATGTTCCCCTGGCTAGTCAGGTTTTGTTGCCACCACTTGTTTAAATAATTTACCATAGCCTCCGCTGGTAAAATAAAGAGGAATTTCTCCTCCGGAGAGAAACCCTGGCATTCCTAATCTTTGTTCTTTTTCAAACCTAGAACGCCTCTTTCCCACAGTACTCATTGCATTGTGCTTGGGTACGTTAATCTATTTTAAAAAGCACAAATGATCCTTTGCTAAGTGGGAGAAATAGTTCAGAACAATTTACAGTACAAGTAGTCTTAGATATGTGGTCTCAGGTTACTGAAATCAGCCTGTCTCAGTGTAAGGTATTGCTGGTTTCTGTGGGACCTCCCTAGTTCCCTTGCTGGTGTACTCTTATGTCTCACCTCAGTCCTTGATGTAATTGTACCTTTCACCTCTTCTGATCCCTTGAGAGGTACAATCTTGTCTACCTAGGCCTCAAGTACTGTCTATTCCCCAAGTTCATATCATAGCAATTCTTTTTGCTGTCATCTGAACCTTAATGTGGTAGCATCTCTAAACTTTGCTTACAGAATTCTTTTATTTTTAATATGTAATACTTTAAGTATACAGAAAAGTATAGAGAATAGTATAATGTTTACTTGAGTTTTTTTTTTCAACAAAAGAAATCATTATGGGTACATGTGAAGCCAGAGACACCATGCCCACCCCCTGCCCTAGCTCTTTTGAACAAACCTTTTTTGTCCAAGGCACATTGCAGCATAGCTTAGCTTCCCCGTAGGAGGTCTGCCTTCCATGACCTATATTCATGATTCCGTTTCCTCAGTGCTTTCACAGTCCCCCGCCCACCCCTCACTGCGACTTCGGGCAAATTGCTTTACCTCTCTGAGCTTTATATTTCTCATCCTTAAAATGAGAATAATAACAACACCTGCCTGCTCCAGGTTATTTTGAGAATCAAATGTGGTAATATGTGGAAGTACTTTGTAAAGCTCTGTGCTACACGTGGCATCGATCCTCCACGTATCATCTGTGTAGAGAATCTACAGTAGTGTTTTCCAGGCTGTGGGAGAAGGTGCTGGGGGGAGAGGAGTTGCCAAGGGAAGTCGTGGATCAGAATCCCCGGGGGCTTTTTCAAACTGCTATGTATCTACCTGGCACTGGGGTGTGTGGGGGGGGACGGTATACATGTATACACACCTATACATTTACATACATAACATTTAGAAATACTTTGAAAGTAGGGACCAAGGGAAATCATCTCTATCTAAATTCCCTTCTTCCGTCAGTTTCAAAGTTCTATGTTACTTTCTGACCTATTCTGTTCCCACGTGGTTTTAGTCTGGAATGGCCATTTTATTTATTTATTTTTTTTAGACAGAGTCTCACTCTGTTGCCCGGGCTAGAGTGTTGTGGCGTCAGCCTAGCTCACAGCAACCTCAAACCCCTGGGCTCAAGCAATCCTCCTGCCTCAGTCTCCCGAGTAGCTGGGACTACAGGCGTGCGCCACCACCCCCAGCTAATTTTTTCTGTTTCAGTAAAGATGAGGTCTCGCTTTTGCTCAGGCTGGTCTTGAACTCTTGACATCAAGTGATCCTCCCACCTTGGCCTCCCAGAGTGCTAGGATTACAGGCTTGAGCCACAGTGCTTGGCCTAGAATGGCCATTTAAAAAAATTAATTTCTTAGTTTCTGTTTGCTCAAAGTTCAGATTTTCTTATTCATCAATTATTTGGCTAAAGGAGATTTGCTTTCACCAATATGCTCTGCGAAATTCCTACCACCAATTCTTTCTTAGCCCAGAAAGTGTCTTTCTCTTCTTTGTGCCATGACTCTCGTACTGCATGTGTTCTGAAGCCTGTTCTCCTACTGTGTAAGGTTAGGGATTCCTCAGCACTTCTCTGTAGCACATTAAACTTGAAAATAGTTAGATCATTTCTGTGCCACTATGTGTAGGTTCTCTAAAGACATCCTGGTTGCTGGTCGCTGTCTCTTAGCATTCCATATTAATCATTTGCATTTTATTTAATTATGGTATCTGGCCCAGACTAGAGAAGGGATACTTTAATGAAGATATCTGTATAATTATATTTAAGAACTATTCAGTTTTGTTATTTAAAATGTTTAATATTCAAGAGGAAATCTTTTAAGGTCAAGTGTAGAAATTGAAGATGCTTGTACTCCGGAACCAGAAATTATTCTCCTAGGTATCCACCCCAGAGAAACTTACTCATGTGTGCACATGGCAACCTGGACTAGAATGCTTTTTTTTTTTTTTTTTTTTGAGACAGAGTCTCACTCTGTTGCCCGGGCTAGAGTGAGTGCCGTGGCGTCAGCCTAGCTCACAGCAACCTCAAACTCCTGGGCTTAAGTGATCCTTCTGACTCAGCCTCCCGGGTAGCTGGGACTACAGGCATGGGCCACCATGCCCGGCTAATTTTTTCTATATATATTTTTAGTCGTCCAGCTAATTTATTTCTTTTTTTAGTAGAGACGGGTTCTCGCTCTTGCTCAGGCTGGTCTTGAACTCCTGAGCTCAAACAATCTGCCCGCCTTGGCCTCCCAGAGTGCTAGGATTACAGGCGTGAGCCACCGCGCCCAGCCTGAACTAGAATGTTTTTGGTACCATTGTTGATGATAGCACAGTTGTTGGAAACAAAGGTTCATCAACAGGAGAATGGATACGTTATGACAGAGTCAAACAATGAACTACTCTTATGTGAAAATGCATGAATTAGGGAAAATATGACCAAAAAATGTTAAACAATGTGGAACAGAAAAATGCAAGTTTGAAGATATGATCAACGTGTTGCATTTATGTAGAGTTTCAAAACATGCAAAACAATCCTTCATATTGTATTTAGATGGGTTATTTATGTGGTAATAATAAAAAAACTTGGAAGAGAGTGACAACCACATCTATTTCAGGATAGTGGTTGCTTTTGAGAAGGGTGGAGAGGAACTGTATGGAAAGAATACACAGATAACTATTACTATTGGTTTTTTTTTTAATATCTGAAATATTTTATGAAACAAACCAACTGTAGTAAAAAGGATTAAAAGTGTATGTGGAATATGATCCCCAGTTTTTTATAATTATAGGTAAAGGAAAGAAAATGGATGGATTTAACAGTAGTTCTCTGGGTATTAGGCTCATAGATGGTTTTTATTTTTTATGTTTTCCAGGTTTTCTGCAGTAAAATATGTACTATTTTTATAACCAGGAAAAATGGCAATAGGCATTTAAAAAAAAAAGAGATCAAAATAAGGCAACAAAGTAGTACTGACAGCTACTCAAAGAGTTTTCTCTCCAACCTAGACCTGAGAATATTTTATAATTACCTTAACTGGCCATAATTTTCGAATCTTTAATTTGATGAATGCTTGACTTTTTGCATTTAAAAATTTTTGTTTTTTAAAGATAGGTATAGGTGCTGCTGAGTCCTGCCCGCAAAAAAATAAATAAATAAAAATAAAAAATAGGCATAGAGGGAAAAACTGCTAGAATTTTTAAAGCCAAAGAATGATATTTAGTATTATAAAATCATGTTAAGACAAATAGTGATTTTCAAAGACTGACAGCATGGTCAATAAGTTAATCACTTCCAAATTAGAAAAAGTTTTCGTGGGGTTAGAGACAGACTGATCGAACTACAGAGAAATAAACTTAATTTGATTTGTTATTCTTTTCTGTTTGTCTTATTGCTAGGACTTCACACACTTCACATGTTCATAGAACAGACTTTGTTTCTTCTCAGCATAGGAATCAGTTTTATAGGAAACTATCCTCCCCCTCACCCCACCCCACCCCTAATTCTGGGTTACATGAATCTCTAGTACCTTATCCTTAGTGCTCTTGTGTCACTGTATTGTAATTGGCTGGTAATCTACCTACTTCTACTGGAGTTTAAGCTCCACAAGGATGGGATGCAGGTATTTTGTTCATCATTGAATCAATCTCCAGTACCTAGTACAATGTCTGACACATAGAAAGCACTGATAAATAATGCTTGAATGAATGAATGCGTGAAAAGGTCATGACTGAAGGGGACATTCTGGAAACTGAGCCATTTGATGGGAAACACTACACTAGGCCTTCCATTCATAGGGACAGGAAGGGTAATTAGGTTGAGTAATAAGATGTGAGTAATTCTCATTGGAACCCTTATATGGAGAAATTAAAAGCCAGAGCTTTAAATGCCTTGCCTTACTATAAATAATGAATGGGGAAGTGAAGATTTTCCCATTTTCCAAGATTGAGATAAATACTGATTTTAAAAAGTTTAAGTTGGTTTCTCCTTCATTCTAAGGGTTGTTTTAAAATCTTACTTTAAATGGTATGATTTCTTAATATTAGATAAGTTTTATCAGTATTTGTCTTTTAATATGCATATAGAAAAATGCAGAAATCATGACTGTACAGCTCAGTAAATTTTCAGCGAACAGCACAACCCAGAAGCCTCCTCTCTACTTCTCCTAATCACTATCTTTCTCCGCAGGTAACCACTATATCCTGGTATTTGTTTTTTAATAATACAGTTTTTATAAAATGCCTCAACCTGTTAAACCCCTGTTCATATCAGGAGTAAGTCAGCCTGCTAGGCCAGACACCATCTTCAACCTAGTGATCTGAACGTTAACCCAAAGGGGCTGCTCCATTTTACTGAAAACAAATGTCACACTCCCAAATAATCATTTAATTTTTATCACAGAGATCTTAGTCTATGGGTGTGTGAGAAGGTGAAGAACAGAAATTTACTTATACAGTGTAGTGGGCATGAGCCTTGGTTCTCTTGGATATTGAAGATCTTAGAACTGCTGGTTATATTACTTAGGAGATATTAGAGTCACTTTGCTACCCAGTATGGCCATTGTCTTACTTAAGACAATAGCTGGATACCATTCTATCGTTTATGCCAAAAACAATTATCCAGTGGCCTACTGTGTTTCTCTTTGTGGGCAAAGCACTGTGCAATCCAAGGCATTGTGGAGGACACAGTGATTAATAAGCACACTTTTTGCACTTAAGGCACTTATAATCAGGCAGGGAAAATAAAACACATAAACATAAAACCATACAGGCATACCTTTTTTTATTGGGCTTCACAGATACTGCATTTTTTATAAATTGAAGGTTTATGACAACTGTATGTCAAGCTAATCTATCAAGGCCACTTTTCCAACAACATGTGTTCACTTCTTGTCTTTGTGTCACATTTTGGAATTATCACAATGTTTTGGACTTTTTCATTATTTTTATATCTGTCGTGGTGATCTGTGTTCAGTGATTTTTGGTGTTATTATTGAAATTGTTTTGGGTACTACAAATTGCATTCATATAAGATAGCAAACTTAATAAATGTGTGCTCCACCAACTGGCCATTCCCCATCTCTCTCCCTCTCTTGGGCCTCCCTATTCCTTGAGGCACAACAGTATTGAAATTAGGCCAATTAATAATCCCACAGTGGCCCCTAAATGTTCAAGTGAAGGAAAGAGTTACACATTTCTCACTTTAAATCGAAAGCTAGAAGTGACTAAGCTTAATAAGGAAGACATGTCGAAAGCTGAGATAGGCCAAAAGCTAGGCCTCTTGTACCAAGCAGTTAGCCAAGTTGTAAATGCAAAGGAAATGTTCTTGAAGGAAATTAAAAGTGCTACTCCAGTGAACACACAAATGATAACAGTGTGAAATAGCCTTATTGCTGATGTGGAGAAAGTTTGGTCCAGATAGAAGATCAAACAAGCCACAACATTATATTAAACCAAAGTCTAATCCAAAGCAAGGCCTTAATTCTCTTCAATTCTATGAAGGCTGAGAGAGGCAAGGAAGCTGCAGAAGAAAAGTTGGAAGCTAGCAGAGTTGGTTCATGAAGTTGAAGGAAAGAAGCTGTCTCCAGAACATAAAAGTGCAAGATGAAGCAGCAAGTGCTGATGTAGAAGCTTCAGCAAATTATCCAGAAGAGCTAGCTAAGATAATAGATGAAGGTGGCTACACTGAACAACACATTTTCAGTGTAGACAAAACAGTCTTCTAGTGGAAGAAGATGCCATCTAGGACTTTCATGGCTAGAGAGAAGTCAGTGTCTGGCTTCAAGGCTTCAAAGGACAGGCTGACTCTCTTGTTAGGGGCTAATGCAGGTGGTGACTTTAAGCTGAAGCCAGTACTCATTGACCATTCTGAAAATCCTAGGGCCCTTAAGAGTTCTGCTAAATCTACTCTGCCTGTGCTCTATCAGTGGAACAACAAAGCCTGGATGACAGCATATCTGGTTATAGCATAATTTACTAAATATTTTCAGCCCACTGTTGAGACCTACTGCTCAGAAATAAAGATTCCTTTCAAAGTATTACTGTTTGTTGGCAACGTACCTGGTCACCCAAGAGCTGTAATGGAGATGTATAAGGAGATTAATGTTTTTATGCCTGCTAACAATATCCATTATGTAGCCCATTGTTGAATGACTAATTTTGACTTTCAAGTCTTAACTATTTAAGAAATACATTTTATAAGGCTATAGCTGTTACAAATAGTGATTTCTCTGATGGATCTGGGCAAAGGAAATTGAAAATCTTCTGAAAAAGTTTCACCATTCTAGAAGCCATTAGGAATATACATGATTCATGGGAGGAGATCAAAATATCAACGTCAACAGGAGTTTCGAAGAAGTTGATTTCAACCCTTATGGATGACTTTGAGGGGTTCAAGACTTCAGTGGAGAAAGTAACTACAGATGTGGTGGAAATAGCAAGAGAAGTAGAATTAGAAGTGGAGCCTTGCTGTAATCTCATGATAAAACTTGAACAGATGAAGAATTGCTTCTTATGGATTAGCAAAGAAAATCGTTCTTGAGATGGAATTTACTCCTGGTGAAGGTGCTGTGAGCATTGTTGAAGTGACAACAAAGGATTCAGAATATTCCATAAACTTTATTGACAAAGCAGTGGCTGGGTTTGAAGGGACTGTCTCCAACTTTGAAAGAAGTTCTTCTGCGGGTAAAATGCTATCAAAAAGCATTGCTTGCTACAGAAAAATCTTTAATGAAAGAAAGAGTCTGTTGTCCTTTCCAGCCTCGGCCTCGGATCCTGCAGTCGCCACGATGTTGATGCCCAGGAAGAACCAGATTGCTATTTATGAACTCCTTTTTAAGGAGGGAGTGATGGTGGCCAAGAAGGATGTCCATATGCCTAAACACCCAGAATTGGCAGACAAGAACGTGCCCAACCTTCACGTCATGAAGGCCATGCAGTCTCTCAAGTCACAAGGCTACGTGAAGGAACAGTTTGCCTGGAGACATTTCTACTGTTACCTTACCAACGAGGGCATCCAGTATCTCCGTGATTATCTCCACTTGCTCCCTGAGATTGTGCCTGCCACCTTGCGCCGCAGCCGCCCAGAGACAGGCAGACCTCGGCCGAAAGGTCTGGAAGGCGAGCGACCTGCAAGACTCACAAGAGGGGAAGCTGACAGAGACACCTACAGGCGGGGTGCTGTGCCCCCTGGTGCCGACAAGAAAGCCGAGGCTGGGGCTGGGTCAGCAAACGAATTCCAGTTTGGAGGCAGATTTGGTCGTGGACGTGGTCAGCCACCTCAGTAAAATTGGAGGGGGGGTTATTTTGTGTTGAATAAACCTGTATCCAGGAAAAAAAAAAAAAGGAAGAGTCTGTTGATCCAGCAAACTTCACTGTCGTCTTATTTTAAGAAATTGCCACAGCCACCCCATCCTTCAGCAGCCACCACCCTGATCAGTCAGCAGCCATCAACATAGGGGCAAGACCCTCTACCAGCAAAAAAGATGATGACTCACTGAAGACTCAGAATCATCAGCATTTTTTATCAATAAAGTATTTTTCTAACTGAAGTATGTACTTTTTTTAGACATAATGCTATTGCATACTTAACAGGCTATAGTATAGTGTAAACATAACTTTTACATGCACTGGGAAACCACAAAATCTGTGCGACTTGCTTTATTGCAATATTTGCTTTGTCGTGGTGATCTGCAGCTGAACCCACAATATCTCCGAGGTATGCCTACACTTTAAAGTAGTACTTTAGAAGTGACATAAAATACTGAGAGGGAGGGAGAGGTTGTTTTTGACTAAGGGAATGGGAACAGCTGTCCCAAGCAAGGACAGGTAAAGTAGCATTCTAATGAAAAAGAATGGCACAACCAAAGTGTAGGAGTGGAAAAGTACAGTAGGAGTGAGGAATGTTTTTGTGAAGCATTAGACACAAGCAAAGAATGTTTATTAATAGGCTAGAAAGGGCCCTGAGTTCTCATTGGAGGTTTGGGACTTTATTCAACCAGCAAAGGAGAGTCTGGAGGTTTTGAGGAGAAAGGAACCATTGCTGTCAAACCCAGATTTCATACCAGTTTCCAGTTGTGTCTGCCAGTTAAGCTTACGGTACTGTCCCTGAAGCTGCATGGGTTGTGCCAGCTTTGCGGGTTACTCATTCATTTGTTATCAGGGAAGTAGTTAACAACAGTTAAGGCACTGTAGCAATCATGGATCATTTTGTGCTTTAATTTTTCCTAGAGGATCTTTTACAAGTTCATTCTTCTCTGAATAAATAAGAGAGAGAACTTCGAACATCTAAGGGAAAAATAAAAGATTAAGAATAAGTTTTAGCCGGGCGCGGTGGCTCATGCCTGTAATCCCAGCACTCTGGGAGGCCGAGGCAGGCAGATTGTTTGAGCTCAAGAGTTCGAGACCAGCCTGAGCAAGAGCGAGACCCCCGTCTCTACTAAAAAAAAAAATAGAAAGAAATTATCTGGACAACTAAAAATATATAGAAAAAATTAGCTGGGCATGGTGGCACATGCCTGTAGTCCCAGCTACTCGGGAGGCTGAGGCAGGAACATCGCTTGAGCCCAGGAGTTTGAGGTTGCTGTGAGCTAGGCTAACGCCATGGCACTCACTCCAGCCAGGGCAACAGAGTGATACTCAGTCTCAAAAAAAAAAAAAAAAAAAAAAAGAAGAAGTTTTGTTAATACAAAACAAATGAGATTAGAAATACAGTTGGCCCCCCATATCTGTGGGTGCCACATCCACAGAATTAACCAACTCCAGATCAAAAACATTCATGGGAAACAACCAAATAACAATACAACAATAAAATTAATATAAATTGTAAAAATATAGTATAAGTATTTACATTGCATTTACATTGAATTAGGTATTTTAAGTAATCTAGAGATGATTTAAAGTATATGGAAGGATATGGGTAGGTTATATACAAATATTGCACCATTTTGTATAAGGGACTTGAGCATCCATGGATTTTAGTATCTGCAGGGGGAAGGGAATGGATTTCCTTGAACAAATCTCCCATGGATACAAGGGACAATTGTATATTTCTCATCTTATTACTCTTACCAAAACCTCAAGGGTGTTCTGGCTTACATCCATTTGTATGATACACAGAAAGCCAATTACTGAGATAATGAGGATTACCAAGGAAGGAAGGAATTTTTAATATGAATGACACGTGGCATAGGGGGCGGGTGCTGAAATTCATCTCCCCAACTAACAGAGAGTAGTTCCTGCCACCTATGAGCTTATAAGATCAAAAACAAGTTACGTGCATCTAAGATACAATGGTGGTGCAGACATTGGGGTAAACATTCCCATTCCAAAAAGGAGAAATCCCCCCCCGCCCCCGCAAAAAAGGGACTCCATGTCCTGCATCCCTAGCACACTGGTGTAAGGGGTGGACCCAAAAGTCTCGGGCAGCACTGCCCCATGTGGCTGCTCTCACGGACTGGATTCTGGTGCCTGTGGTTTTTCCAGGCTGAGAGTGCACGCTGCCAGTGGCTTCACCATTCTAGGGTCTGGAGGGTGGTGGCCCTATTCCTACAGCTCCAGTAAGCACTGCCCTGGTGGAGACTCCATGTGGGGGCTCCAGTCCCACATTTCCCCTCAGCGCTGCCCTAGTAGAGTCTCTCTACAAGGACTCCGCCCCTGTAGTAGGCTTCTGTCTAGGCACCCAGGCTTTTGTGCCTATAAACTTAAGAGCATGTGAATGCCACCAAGGCTTATGGCCTGCATCCTCTGGAGCAGAAGCTGGAGCTTTACAGGGAGCCCTTTGAGCCAAGGCTGGAGCCAGAGCAGTGGAGATATGGGGAGCAGCCTCTGAAGTGGCACAAGGTGGTGGTGCCCTGGGCGTGGCCCTGAAACTATTCAGTGCTCCTGGGCCTCTGGGCCTGTGTGGGAGGGTGGAGTCATGTCGATCTCTTTAGCAAGTGGTTGCTCTGCAGCCCACTTGGATTCCTCCCCTGAAAATGCTCATTCCTTCTCTATCACGTGGCCAAGCTGTGAATTTTCCAAGTTTTTATGCTCTGCTTCCCTTTTTATTATAATAAATTACAATTTTAATTCATCCTTTGCTCCTGTGTCTGATTGTAGGCTGTTAGAAGTAGCCATGCAACTTCTCAAATGCTTTGCTGCTGAGAAATTTCTTCCACAAGATACCCTAGGTCATCACTCTTAAGTTCAGCCTTCCATGAAGTTTAAAACACAGACACAATGCAGCCAGGTTCTTTGCTAAGGCATAACAAGGGTGACCTTTTCTTCAGTTCCCAATAAATTCCTCATTTCTGAGACCTCATCAGCCTGGACTTTATTGTCCATATTTCTATCAGTATTTTGGTCATGACCACTTAACAAATCTGTAAGAAGTTCCAAACTTTTCCCCATCTTCCTCTCTCCTTCTGAGCCCTTCAAAGTCTTCCAGCCTCTGCCAGTTACCCAGTTCCAGAGCCATTTCCGCGTTTTCAGCTTGCTTTATAGCAGCGCCCTACTCCTCAGCACCAGTTTTTGTGTTGATCTGTTTTACATTGCTGCAAAGGAATACCTGAGCTGGGTAATTCATAAAGCAAAGAGGTTTATTTGGCTCATGGTTCTGCAGACTGTACAAGAAGCATGGTGCCAGCATTTGCTTCTGGTGAGGTCTTCCAGGAGCTTTCAATCAAGGCAGAAGGCAAAGGGGGAACAGGTGTGTCACATAGCAAGAGAAGGTGTGAGAGAGGGAGGAGGAGGTGTCAGCCTACTTTAAACAACTAGCTCTGGCATGAATTAATAGTGCATGAACAGAGCGAGAACTCACTCATTATTGCAGGGAGGGCACCGAGCCATTCCTGAGGGATCTGCCCCCATGACCCATATGCCTCCCACCAAGCACCACCTCTAACACTGGGGATCAGCTCTCATGCCCTTCTCACATTTCTTCTCAATATTCCCTTTATCTTGTAGAAATTCCTGTTTCTGGGAAACAACTCAGAAGGTCAAGTAGTTAGTTAAAAGTTACAAGGTTCTGGCCATCAAGCCCTACTGGCCTGTGAATCCAAAGCATAAGAAGGCTACTGGGAAAACGTGTGGGAGTTCATCCTGTGTTTGTTCATGGGGCTGGTTACACAACTACTGTGTTTGTCCCATTTTAACTTTCTTTTCTTGAATGAGGAACATCATACTGTACAGAAAATCATGTAAGGCAAGAGTCAAATCATGAGTTTAAGACCTGCCTCTGCTACTTACTATCTTTGTGACCCTGAGCAAGGCACTTAACCTCTATGAGGTAGTTAGGAAATTCCAGTTGGAAAATAGTTGTGAAAGCATTAACAGTATCAGGATGCACATTGCTTTGCTTTAAATTTGGAGATGATGTTTCATACAGGCATTGCTGACATTGTTTATAGGTGCTTCAGAAAAGACCAGGGCATGGAGGCAGTGTGTTATAGAAAATCACTGGGGTAGAGAGTACAAACACTGAATTCCTGCTTACATCCTGCCATTTGCAAATGTAACTCAGATGTAACTGAGGACTTCGTAAGTGACCCTGCATTTGTAAAAACAAAACAGAAGAGCAAGAAAAACAACAGAAACAACACACACACACTCAAATTCAATTTCAAAAGACTTAATAATACAGATCTTTACTAGGGGATTCTTGAAGAAAAGATACATTGGACATTTTATACTACTAGACTTCATAAAGAGTACTTTTTAACCACACCATATAATAGTTTTCTTTCTCCTTTCTGTCCCCAAAACCTCCCAGATATCTCCTGGGCCATGCTCTCCAGGATCAGCCACATTCCTAGATTTTTCCTTCCTGGCCTCTTTTTCATTGCCATCATTATCATTATTATTATTTAGAGAGTTTCCCACCTCTTCTCCCTACCCATTGTTCTATTGAGCATAAGGAAGATAGCTAGTTTCAACAGGAAAGAAAGTCTCCCTTCTTAAAAAATGGACAGGGGCCGCTAATATTTTGTGCCAGTGTCACTGGGCTGTCTGATATAAAGCAAATCAGTTAACCTCCTTAACCCCAAACACCTTTTTTGTGGAGTTGGATCTAGCAATATTTGCTCCTTTAAACTCACAAGTAAGGATGAGATGAGATAAAGGATAAGAAAATGCTCTGTAAATGTTAAAGCACTATACAAATATGAGGTTGCATTAATTTGTAGCCTCGACAACTGTTCGCAGAATTTGTCACTCTGTCAGCTCAATTTCCTTAGATTCTAGCAAGTCTAAAATCACGTTCAGGAATGATCTACCCTGTTTTTATCATAGCTGACCACACTGGATTGTTGCTGCAGTGATTTCCTAGCAATTCATAGCCAGGCTACTGTGTCTTTTTGTATTTGTGTTTGCAGAGCTCCTGACACATACTCTCTCATCTGATCCTCACAGTAACCCTGTGAGGAAGATGATCCCCCCCATGGTTGAAACTGTACTTCGGGCTCCGCATTTTCTCTCTTCTATTTGCAGTCACCTTGTCTGAGTACCACAGCAGCTACTTGTGTGACCTATCTGCTCTTCCCCTGAACAACCTCATAGTGTGAATGATGCTTCTGAATTTGGTCAGTAGGATATCCTCTAGTAACCGATTAGTGGGTCTGTCCTTCTATCCACTAGTGATTGAGTCAGCAAGTGAAGAGCAAAAGCCATACAAGTGTGACATGGCCTTTTATGGTGCCTGTTTCCAGACCTATTAGTCACACTGACGTCTGGGTGGCCTCACAACTTTCGATTTGGAGCTCGATGCTGCTTTAATGCCCTATGGTTTGAGCCAGTTTTGGTGTCATCTGTTTTGACCAGTGTAACAACCCAAGTGTTGCCCGAATAGCAAAACTTCATGTTAGAGGAATTTTCTTATTGTCATTAAAAGTCTTCATCCTATTTATAGAGTTTCTTTGGAGTAGACAAGTACTTGTTCTTAGTCATTGTCAGAGACATTACGGTTTGGGGAAAATGTGGGCTTTGGAGAGTGGCTGCTTCCAACGTAACCTTGGGAATTCCTATTTTTTTCTTCGAGTCCTGCTGTTTTCTCACTTGTAAAACAAAGCTGTCGATACCTGCTTAATTAGGTTGTTGTAAAGATTAAAGATAATGTTTATAGAGTGATGATATATATTATCATAATGTTCATAGGTATTACACCAGTTTGTAGACAGGCCCATAACTACTTCCTTGTATTTTTTTTTTTTCACTTTCATGTGTTTTTGCATGTCCATTTCAAGGGAACTTTATTAGTAATCAACCACAGATCTATTGTTAAAAGAGTAGCCCATTCCATTCTGAAGTTGAAAGCCACCCATTAATATTTTGTGTAATAGTTTAGAGCCATCCTGACACAACGCAGGAATGTCTTCACGGCTTCCTGAGGGGCATGAGGTGGACTTTTAGGCTTATCCCTGCTTCAACCTGAGCAGAAATGCTTTTGTCTGTTTTATAAATTGACATTTCATGTAAGATTTTGTTTGAAAAAGACTTCCACTGATTGAAAACAAAAAAGCTTTAAAATTTTAATCCAACTTTCTACCAATCCAGTGTAAAAAATCTGCTTTACAATGTGACTGACAGATAATGACTTAGGAGAATGTATCCTAATATCAGTTTCTGAATTCTAAGCCTTCTAGTGCTTGGCACATATAGAAGATACTCAAGAAGTACTTATTGAATGAATGAATTCTTGGTCATGGTTGTGGTAAGAGTCAGCTGAATAGTACTGGACTTTTGTTTTAGCCTCCAAGTGGAGGCATCACATAGGCAGAAGGATATGTGGTTCTGAAGCTCAAGGGAAAGATTTAATAACGAGAACCAAAAGAAGAGCAGAAGCTTGGTATAGAACTATAGCTAGGCTCTGAGGACTGCAAGCCAGCTCTTTGCATGTTGATATACAGCCCATTTAGGATTAGCCAGAGGAGCAGCTCTGCATTGGGAGGAAGGTGGGTGGCTCTTATCATAGGAAAAGAGAGAAATGCAGCCAGATGGATAGTTTACACTGTCCCCACTCCCCGGGCGCCTCCTTCCTCCAATGACAACTAGATGCTAGGCTGCCAATTTTCTACTTTGTCACTTACAGATTTCATTTTGGAAAATCTATAACAGTTCTAGAAATTGAAATAAAAACAATTTTGTCAAACCTTAATTTTAATCATTTTAAACATGAAAAACTGCAGTCTTAAGTTTCTTTTCAGAACATTAAGATCTGGCTCTCCCTCCTACCAGATCTTATGCCCTCCTCACTGGTGACTGTCAGCATCCATGCTAACTGAGAGCCACCCCGTGCATCCATCTGTCTTACTGGCTTTCCACCTAGTGAGGCCACTTCTGAAGTTTGTCCTGCCTAAGCCTCACATCCGCCAAATTTACCCAAAGCTGAGCTATTTGCCTCTGATTCTCAATAACTGGTCTCTTCCTGATCCTTTCGTGATAGTCACTCTTGGTCTGTTTATAGAATACTTTGAAAGAGGCCTACTATGGAAATAAATGTAAGATTAACATTGATAAGTAACTCTATCAGGAGATACTTGTGAAGACTTAAACTTTGAGTACTGGGACATTTTGATCTAAAAATGCCTAAGAAAGGTTTTTAGGTAAGAATTTGTTCTTAAATGAAGTAAAAACCAACAATTATAACTATTAGAAATGTATCCAGAGGTTTCTCTGATATCAGCCCAAAATGAAGCCAGTTTTCTACCTTGTCTGTGTATCCACGCAACTACCACGTCTATTCTCCTATCTGCTTCCCAACACATAGCCCAATCAAGATGTCGCTAGACTTCCATCTCCCTGGCCCTGCAGACACTCGAGTCAAAACTGTCGTCTATTTTACCCATCCCCCACATCGCTAATTTTCTTTTCTTCAAATTTAACTTGTTTCCCATGTTTCTTTTATTTCTTTCACAAGGCACAGGAGCCTTTCCCCTTTATATCCCACACATTAAACTCTTGTAGACTCTAGATGTTGTCTCTGCATCTATTCTCATTTTTTCACCAGTCTCCTTGATTCAAGTTATGATACAAATAATTTTTCATGCCCATTTTTCTGTAATTAAAAAGTTTCATTTTTTATTGTGGTAAAATATACATAACATAAAATTTACCATTTTAGCCATTTTTAAGTATACAGTTCAATAGCATTAAGCATATTCACATTGTTGTACAATCATACGTCCATCTCCAGAACTTTTTCATCATCCCATACTGAAACTCTGTAAGTCAAATCTTACTGGAGCACAGCTATAGTCATTTGTTTACGTGTCATCTATGGCTGCTCTTCTGCTACAGTGACAGACTGTATGGCCCACAAAGCCTGAAATATTTACCGTCGACCCTTTCCAGAAAATGTCTGCTTACCCATACCCTAGTCTCTTGTGACTTCTTGTATAGTTACCATAGCAACCATCCAGTTTCATTCACTTTCAGTCTGTCTGCCCCAAGAGTTGTGCATTGCATCTCATTCTTCATCTCAGTGGATTTCACTGCCTTCCATCCATTTGCCCATGACAAAAATTTGGGCATCTTCCTTGATTTTTCGTCTATCTTACCTCTCACCTACAGGTAGTCAACAGGACTGTTCAGTACGTCATCCCCCTGCTGCTGTCTGGTTCAGGCCATCATTATCTCTCACCTGAATTGCCACAACAACCTTCCACCTTGTGTTCCTCACTCTCATCTTATTCCTCCCTCATCTCATCCCCCATTCATTCTGTATGCTGTAGTTGGAATAATATAACTTCGATAAAGTCCTTTCCTATTTAAAAGAATCTCCTTATTGCCTTGTGAACAAAAGTTTTCCAAAAAGGAATTTGGAGGAAAGAGACCTTATTCCAGTAGCAAATCAGGGAGATGCAGCCTTCAGTGTAAAATGAAGGTGTTTTAAAGGGAACAAAGGGAAGATTTGGATTTTATAGCAAAAGTTCCTGCTCAGGTTCCCAATCAGGTCTGTGTATGCAAATGAAGGATTGAAACTCACTTAGTACTGATGGGTTGGCCCAGCTGAGTTCTGACTGGTTGATACAGCTGAGCCCTGATTGGCTGAATCAGGTGAGCTCAGTTGGTTGGTGCAGGTGGGCTCTGGAGTCCCAAAGTTGAACAGAGATGTGGGCTTTCAGGGAACTAAGAGTACATGTGTGACCTCCAGTCAACAAATAGCTGCTTGGTTCTACTCTAAATGTAGGCCCAGTTTGCCACTCAGGATCCATCTTGAAAGATTGGCTCTTTAAGGTTCACATTTATTCACAGACAGCCTTCAGGATAAAATCAAAACTCTTTCCCATGATAGCAGAGCTTTGTCTTCCGATGTGGCACGTACTTACCTGTTTTAGCTAATTTTCTGAAGTCCACTTACACTGAACCGTTTGCAGTGTACAAGTGGCTTGCTCTCTTGTCTTTGGTCTTTTGAGTATGCTATTTCTTCTTCCCGCAAAGCTCTACCCATTTTCTTATCATCCCTTACCCCGTCAGCCCATCCTTCAGGATTTAGCTCAGATTTCGCCTTCTCCAGGAGGCTTTCCCTGATCTCTCCACACTAGGTTAGGTATCTTGCTTGTGTATTCTGTAAAAGCCTATTTTTCTTTATTGGAGGATTTATCATACTGTACTTTCTTTACTTGTCTACTACCCCAGAAGACTGTAAGGTCCCCGAAGGCAGGAGTGAGCTATCTTGTTCATCAGAGTATAGTTTCTGGCATATAGTAAGGGACATAGTAAATTTTTTTCTCTGTTTTTAAAAAAATTATGGTAAAATTAATCATTTTAACTATTTTTAAGTGTATAATTCAGTGGCATTGTTGCATTCACATTGTTGTTCAAGCATCACCACTGTCCATCTCTAGAACTTTTTTATCATCCCAAACTGAAACTCTGTACCAGTTAAACAGTAACTCCCTATTGCGCCTTCCCACCAGCCCCGTGATAACAATTCCACTTCTGTCTTTATGCATTTGTCTTTGGTCCCTCATGTAAGTGGAATCATACAATATTGGTCCTTTTGTGTCTGATTTATTTCACTTAGCATGATGTTTTCAAGGTTCATCCATGTACTAGTATGTATCATGATTTCCTATTGTTTCAAGGCTGTATAACATTTTATCGTATGTATATACTACATTTTGTTTATCCATTCATCCATTTATTTATCCATTTGTGGACATTTGTGTTATTTCCACCTTCTGGCAATTGTGAATAATGATGATAGGAACATGGGTATGTTCCTATGGCAATAGTGAATAATGATGATAGGAACAAATAGCTGTTTGAGTTCCTGCTTTCAATTCTTTTGGAATTGCTTGATCTTACAGTAATTCTTATGTTGATCTCATGTTTAATTTTTTTGAGGAACCACCATACTGTTTTCCATAGCAGCTGTATCATTTTACTTTCCCACCAGGAGTGCTCTAGGGTTCCAGTTTCTTGACATCCTCACCAATACTTGTTATTTTCTGTTTTGTTTTTTTAAGGTAAGAAATCTTATTCATTTTTTAATATAATTGCCATCCTAATGGGTGTGAAGTGGTATCTGATTGTGATTTTGAGTCACATTTACCTAATAATTAGTGATGTTGAACATCTGTTCATGTGTTTATTGGCCATTTGTATATCTTCTTTGGAGAAGAGTCTATTCAAATCCTTTGTCTATTTTTTAATTGGGTGTTTTGTTGAATTTTAGGAGTTCCTTATGTATTCTGGGTATTAATTCTTTATCAGATGATAGGTGATTTGTAATTATTTTCTCATTCTGTGGGTTGCCTTTAAACTCTCTTGCTAGTATCTCTCTTTTTTTTTTTTTTTTTTGAGACAGAGTCTCACTCTGTTGCCCTGGCTAGAATGAGTGCCGTGGCGTTAGCCTGGCTCACAGCAACCTCAAACTCCTGGGCTCAAGCGATCCTACTGCCTCAGCCTCCCAAGTAGCTGGGACTACAGGCATGTGCTACCATGCCTGGCTAATTTTTTCTGTATATTTTTAGTTGTCCAGATAATTTCTTTCTATTTTTTTTAGTAGAGACGGGATCTTGCTCTTGCTCAGGCTGGTCTCGAACTCCTGAGCTCAAACAATCCGCCCGCCTCGGCCTCCCAGAGTGCTAGGATTAAAGGTATGAGCCACTGCGCCCGGCCTGATAGTATCTTTCGATGCACAAAAGTTTTTTACTTTGATGATATCCAATTTATCTATTTTTTCTTTTGTTGCCTATGCTTTTAGTATGATATCCAAGAAATCATTGCCAAATCCAGTATCATTAAGCTTTTCCTTTATGTTTTCTTCTAAGAGTTTTATAGTTTTAGCACTTATATTTAGGTCTTTGATCCATTTTGAATTAATTTTTATATATAGTAAAAGGTAAGGATCCAACTTCATTCTTTTGCATGTGGATATCTAGTTTTCCCAGCACCATTTGTTGAAAAGATTGTGTTTTTTTCCCCCATTAAATGGTCTTGGCACCCATGTCAAAAATCGTTTGACCATATATGTGAGGGTTTATTTCTGAGCTCTCTAATCTATTCCATTCGTCTGTATATCTGTCTTTATGCCAGTACCACACTGTTTTGATTATTATAGATTTATAGTGAGTTTTTATATCAGAAGTGTGAGTCCTCCAACTTTGTTCTTTTTCAAGTCAAAGACAAGATTTTAATACTGCTTGCTACTTTTTATTTGCTCTTCCTCCCAGCATATCTTCTTGTGTACCCTTGCCTAGAGTGTTTCCTTTAACACCTCCTCCTAGATGACTTCTCTTGCTTTCATTCCTGTTATAACCTCATTTCAATATCAGTTTTCTTTCCTTCTTCTACTGCATATCCCTTAATTTGGGTTCTTCTTTATTTGTATGTGTCTAGGCCACAACTGACATTTTAAAGTCTTAATCCTCCTGCACAACCAAGAGAAGAGAGCCCTAGCCATGCATTGCCCCCAACTTTGCGTCTATCTAGTTTAATCTCTTTTGGGTCAAAAGTTGCTTTTACTTTTCCTTTATCATCTGGGCTGGCCGTGTCACCTTTAGCACTGCAGGAGGATGAATAGTGAGATAGTAGTGGTATGATGGACGAGGTGCATTGACTAAGAGACTGTGTAGTTTAGTGAAAAAAGCATTATATTGGAGGCCAAGAAACCTGGGTTCTAGCTCTACAACTATCACTGATTGGCAATTAGACAACTTAGCCTCTCTTAACTTACAGAAAAGGAAAGTGGAACTGGAAGGTCTCTAAGTTCATTATAAATCTAAAACGTTTATTTGTACATTTTGCAAGGCAATTTCCTCAGAAGGTGAAGGCATTTAAGCTGGTTTTAATGAGTAAATAGAACTTAGGTAAGAAACAAAGAATAGCTTTGGGAGATTTAAAACAAGAAAATGAAAGTATATTTAGTAGCAGTGAAAATAAGTGACCAGACATTTTATTAAGTGATGCTGGGTCAATTGTATGTCCATGGAGGGAAAAAAAATGAACGTGGACCTGTACCTCACACCATATACAAAAATCAATTTTGCATATGGTTTACAAATCTAAATGAGGAAGGTAAAGCAATAAAACTTCTAGAAGAAAACAAAGGAGAATATGTGCATGACCTTGGGATAGGCACCGATTTCTTAAACAGGACAAAAAGTACTAACACAAAAGAAAAGATTGATAGATTGGATTTCAGTTAAATTAAGAACTATTGTTTATCAAAAGACACCATTAAGAAAGTAAAAAGGGGAGAAATACTTGAAATATATTTGGCAGACCACTTGAAAATATAAAAAGAACTCCCACAAACCAGTAAGAAAAATACAGATAACTCAATAGAAAAAAGTGGGCAAAGAGTTAAATCAGCACTTCACAAAGGAGGATATCTAAACGGCCAATCAACCTATGAAAAAGTGCTCAATATCCTTAGAAAGTGCAAATTAAAACTGTAGTGAACCAACAAACACATGAAAAAATGCATCAGTATCATTAGGGAAATGCAGATGGAAACCACAAAGAGGTACCACTTTTATAACCGTTAGGATGGCTGTAATTGAAAAAGAAAAAGGGAAAATAACAAGCGTTTGCAAGGATGTGGAGAAATTGTAACCTTATTACTTTGCTGGTGGGAATGCAAAGTGGTTCAGCCACTGTGGAAAACAGTTTGGCAGTTCCTTAAAAAAGTTAATCATAGAATTACCATAGGACCCTGCAATTCCACTCCTAGACTCAAAAGAATTAAAAACAAGTACATGTGCATGCACCACTATTCATAGTAGCCTAACGGTAGAAAGAACCTAATGTCCATCAACAGATGAATGAATAAACAAACTGTGGTATATACATTTTTTGATTAATTTTTTATTTACATATTTTTTTGCTTTTGTTATTTTTAATTGACACATAATGTACATATTTATGGAATAAAGTATATTTTGATACATATATACAATGTATATAATCAAATCAGAGTAATTAGCATATCTGTCATCTCAAACATTTATCATTTTTTTGAATTGGGAACATTTAAAATCCATACTTCTTATAGGCTGTTTGTTTCCTGGAAAAAGAAGAAAAAGGAAAAAAAAGTAAAATGCATACTTCTAGCTATTTGAAAATCAATTGTTAATTATAATCACCCTATGGTGCTATAGAACACTAGAAATTATTTCTCCTATCTAGCTGGACTTTTATATCTGTTAACCTACCTTTGGCTATCTGCCCGTCTGTGCAACCCTTCCCCACCTCTAGTAACCACTATTCTACTCTCTACTTCTTCTATGAGATCAACTTTTTAAGCTTCCACATGAGTGAGAACATGTGGTATTTCTCTTTCTATTCTTAGCTTATTTCATTTAATATAATGCCTTCCAAGCTCATCCATGAAGCAAATGACAGGATTTCATTCCTTTTTATGGCTAAGTAGTATTCCATTGTGTATACATATCACATTTTCTTTATCCATTCATCTGTCGATGGACACTTAGGTTGATTCCATATCTTGGCTATTGTGAATAGTACCACAGTAAACGTGGGAGTACAGATCTCTCTTCAACATACTGATTTCCTTTCCTTTGGAAATATACCCAGTGGTAGTATTGGGGGAATCATATGGTAGTTCTATTTTTTAGTTTTTTAAGGAACCTCCATACTCTTTTCCATAATAGCTGTACTAGTTTACATTCCCATGAACAGTGTTTAAGAATTCTTTTTTCTCTGCATTGTTGTCAATATTTGTTATTTTTTGGTCTTTTTTATAATAGCCATTTTAACTGGGGTGAGATACCTCATTGTGGTTTTGTTTTGCATTTCCCTGATGATTATTAGTGATGTTGAGCATTTTTGCATATATCTGTTGACCATTTGTATGTCTTCTTTTGCAAGATGCCTATTCAGCCCCTTTGCCCATTTTTAAATCAAATTACTTGGGGTTTTTTATTGTTGTTTTTGTTTGTTTGTTTGTTTTTGGCTGTTGAGTTGTTTTCCTTCCTTATATGTTCTGGATATTAATCCCTGCCAAATGAATAGTTTGCAAATCTTTTTTTGTATTCTCCAGGTTGTCTCTTCACCCTGTTGGTTGTTTCCTTTGCTGTGCAAAAGCTTTTTAGTTTGATGTAATCTCATTTGTCTATTTTTGCTTTTGTGACCTATGTTTTTGAGGTCTTCTCCATAAAATCTTTGCCTAGACCAATGTTCTGAATCATTTCCTCTGTTTTCTTCTAGTATTTCATAGTTTCAGGTCTTACATTTAAAGGTCTTTAATCCATTTTGAGTTGATTTTTGTATATGGTGAGAGATAGGTAGGGCTCTAGTTTCATTTTTCTGCATAAGGTATACAGTTTTCCCAGCACCATTTATTGAAGAGATTGTCCCTTCCCCAATGAATGTTCTTGGTGCCTTTGTCAAAAGTCATTTGGCCATAAATATGTGGATTTATTTCTGGGTTATCTATTTTGTTCCACTAGTCTATGTGTCTGTTTTTATGCCAGTACCATGCTGTTCTGGTTATTATAGCTCTGTAGTATATTTCGACGTCCAGTAGTATGATACCACCAGCTTTGTTCTTTTTGCTCAGAATTGCTGTGGTTATTGGGGTGTTTTTAAGTTTTATATGAATTTTAGGGTTTTTTCTATTTCTGTGAAGAATGTCATTGGTATTTTGATAGGAATTGTTTTGAATCTATAGGTCGCTTCTGGTAGTATGGTTATTTTCACAACATTAATTTTTCTAATCATGAATGTGTGATATCTTTCCATTTTTTGGTGTCTTTAATTTCTTTCGTCAGTGTTTTATAGTTTTCCTTGTAGAGATCTTTCACCTCCTTGGTTAAATTTATTTCCAGGTATTTCTTTTTTTTTTTTTTTTGGCTATTGTAAATGGAATTGCTTTTTTGATTTCTTTTTCTGCTAGTTCATTGTTGGTGTATTTGAAAGCTACTGATTTTTGTATGTTGATTCTGACCTGTGTGAATTATTAATCCATAGAAAGGAATGAGGCACATGCTATAATGTGGATGAGCCTTGAAAACATTATGCTAAATGAAAAAAGTCAGACACAAAAGCCCACATATTGTATGACTCCATTTATATGAAATATCCGGAATAGATAAATCAATACAGAATGCAGACGGGTGGTTACCAGGAGCCAGGGAGGGCGGGGGCATAGGAGGTTGGGAATGGAGAGAAACTGCTTATGTTTTGGAACTAGGTAGGGGAGGTGGTGGTTGTGAATATGCTAATTGCCACTGAATTATTCACTTTAAAACGGCTAATTTTATGTTATATAAATTTCATCTTAATTATTTTTTTTAAAAAAACTATGGGATACAACTATATATGTATACTCACCAGAATGGGTAAAATTAAGAAGACAGACTGTCATTTCCAAGTATTGATGAGGATGTAGAGCACTGGAGCCTAGTTCCTAGTGATTTAGAGTATCACTTAAGCTAAATATGTGCCACCTTCTGACCCAGCGTTCCACTCCTAGCTATATGCCAAAAAGAAGTAAATGTATGGCCACCAAAAGACACGTACAAGAGGGTTCTTGGCAGCTTTTATTCCTAATAGCTTAAAACTATAAACAACCTAAATCAAAGCAGAATGGATAAATTGTGCTACATTCATACACAGAATACTACAAAACAGCAATAAAAATAATGAACTATTGCTACACACAAAACAAGATGAATTTCACAGAAATAGTGTTGACTGAAAGAAAGATTCCAAAGATTATGTTTATATTCTACTTATATGAAGTTCAAGAAGAAGCAAAACTAATCTATGGTGATAGAATAGCCTTTGCTGGGGATGGTTATTCAAGGAGCTCACAAGAGTCGTCTGTGGTGCTGGAAATAAATCTTCTGCGTCTTGATCTGAGTGGTGGTTACTCAGGTATATACATATGTACAAAACAAGCTGTGCATTTAAGGTTTATGTACTTTATTATATTATACCTTAAAAAAATTTTTTTAAGTAGAAAAAACAAAAAACAGTTACCAGAGCAGGTGTTCTTACAGAAAAGCAATAGCAGAGAGTGTTTGAGACATGTAAGGTTGCAGAAGGCCTTGAGTGACAGTGAAGTGGCAGAAATTTGGAATCTGTTGTATAACTCTGGTAGGTCTGAGGGAGAAAAATGATGTAATGAAAGCAGGTTTTTAGGGAAATGGATCTTTGGAAATGTGCCTGGTGGACTGAGGGCTGGTCCACCAGTGGGGAGGCTATTGCAGTGGGATCTGAATTAGGGCAGTACTGTTGAAAGTGGGAGCTCTGAAGGAAGAGGAATTGGTAAGCCTGGTGACTGGTTGAGGACGGACAGCAAAGGAGTACTGGGCAGAGAGGACTGAGGTTTCATGCTAGATGGCTGGAAAAACGATGGTCCCAATAACAGAAATAAAAGAATGCTAGAAGGAAAAATCAGTTCTGGAGTAAGATGAGTGGTTTTAAATGCTTTAATTTTGAAATGGTGGCGGGCCTCCTTGGTACACTGGTGGGACTCAGGAGAGCAGTCATGGCTGGCGATAGAAATCTGAAAAGTACTGTACAGATTGTAGAGTGTAACAGAAATTTCAAAAGGCAGGCCCTTAGGATAGGGAGAGGTGGTGGTAGGGGGAGAGGAGACTGCAGCTGTGGTTAGGACCAGGATAACATAGGGTCATTTAAGCCAAAGAAGAGAGAGTGCAGGGTGAAGATGTAAAGGGAGAAGATAAAAGAAGGAAAAGGGACAACTGAAAATGGGATGGAGAGAAGGGATAATTGGGGGGACACAGTCTTGCAGAAGACAGGAGGAAATAGGATCTGAAAGCAAAGGCAGAGGACTTAGCTGTGGACTGCTGTGAAGAACTCAGGTGCCTGCAATTGGATCACAAGAATTTGTCAGCATCTTCGGTGACTTACTCTTGCAGTATTCTTTGTCCTCTAAGTAGGAAAAGAGGGTGACCTAGGATTGAAAATGAGTGTGGATGTGGGAACCAAGGAGTCCTGGGTATTTGGTCTCATAGGTTCCATGCATAATCCTATTCTCTGTTAAAGGAATTCGAAAGAAGTTTAAGACTTCTGGGAATTTATTCTCTGTATGGTACAATTCAGTAATGATTAAGTGCCAAAACAAGTATATAGAGAGTGTTTTGAATCTTGATTTTTGTCATTTTCTGGCTGTATAACTTTAGGCAAGCTACATTAGTTCTCTGTGCTTCTGTTTCTTCATCTGGTAAATGGTGGTAATAATGTCTACCTCATATGTTTTTCTGGAGATTGAATGAGTTAATATTAGAAAGGTGCTTGGAACAGTGTGTGAAACGTAGCATGTGATAAATACTAGCTAAGATCATGATGGATGCTATAGGAGTGCAGAAGGGGAAATAATTAATAGAGGTTGGAGTTGGTGGGAAGCCTGTGGAGTAGGGATTTATTGGAGGACAATGCAGGAATAGCTAGGAGGAAAGGAATGAGGGAAAAGGAATTCTAAGTTGGGGAAAACATTGTAAGTAAATTGTTGGATCAGTAAAGCCATAGCATTTCT
>RJWJ010005597.1:0-67321 GCA_004363605.1 Indri indri | reverse complement strand
TACAGTAAGCACTCAGTAAATGTTTGTTGAATGAGCGAATGAATTTCTTGCCTGTAGAATAGCAGTTGCCTCTCTCTAGCCCCCTCTACAGACTACCCTCCATACTGCAGGTAGGAGGATCTTTTCACATTTGATTTTTCTCTTAGTATAGCCTCCTGTGGGATCTGGTCCCATCTACCTTGAACCACCCTCTCCCCCCAACTCCCCAGGGGCCAGTTTTCCGTCCCTGGCGTGGACCGTGCTTTCTCTCCACAGGAGAGACGTTTGCACAGGCTCTTTTCTCTGACAGACAACTCTGTCCAGCCCTCACACCTCTACTTACCCTTCACATTTCTCCTCAAGAGTCCCTTCTCCTGAGAAGCCTCCTTATCCCTTCAGTTTAGGTCAGCTTTCATGCGATGCGCCCTCACAGAACCATGTTATTTCCTGAAGATAACATGTCGCTTTGTAACTATGCATTTATGTAAGTGCCATGAAAGCAGACACCATGACTATTTTGTGGACAATTGACAATTGTGTCCCCTGCCTACAGCACAGTGCCTGGTACACACAGGATTTCCAATAAGTGTTGACTGAGGAGTGAATGAAGGCGTAAATGAGCATGGCAACCTCCACTGTCCCCAGACAGGTCTCCAAAGCACATCCAGAGAATATAAAAGAGGACTTTTTGGTCATCATTAACCAATTCCTCAGCTTTGAGAGAGTGGGGAACACTAGGGATGGCTGGCTGAGTCGTGTCATGCCTGGCCCAACACCAGGTGCTTTGTGCACAAATACCAGAGAAACAGACATAAGGTTCTTGGGCCTTGAGGCCTTGGAAATCTTGCTGGGTAGACACGGTCACCTGTCATTGTCCCTAGCCATACAGACAAGATATTACTTCCCAGATCAACATTTCTTCAAAAATTAAACTTAAGTGATCATTTGTAAAAAGTAGTTTTTGGTCACAGTGACTCATGCCTGTAATCCCAACACTTTGGGAGGCTGAGACGGGAGGATCTCTTGAGGCTAGGAGTTCGAGACCAGCCTGGGCAATGTAGCGAGATCCTGTCTCTACAAAAAAAAAGAAATATTAGCCAGGCTTGGTGACATGTGCCTGTAGTACCAGCTACTTGGAAGACTGAGGCAAGAGGATTATTTGACACCAGTGGTTTGAAGCTGCAGTGAGCTATGATTGTGCCAGTGCACTCCAGCCTAGGAGACAGAGCAAGACGTTGTCTCAAAAAAAAAAGTAGTTTTATTTAAACTTATAAACTAGAGGGTTTCACGTGAGAAATAGAGTTACACTCTCAGAGTTTCTGCAGTGGCATTATGTTGCCTGTATTTGTGGCTTATTTTAATGCTAGCATAATATTTTAATGGCTGTGGAATAATTGATGTAAATATTTTATCTGAAAAATGACTATTTTCTGTAAAACAATTTATCTTTAAAAGTTTGCTGAATCTTTTTACAAGAAAAGAAAAAAACTGTGTTTTATTCAGCGGCTGCTAATGTAGACAGGACAAAAATGTGGACATAGGAATTAGCTATCCTTCCCTTAGCTCCTTTTTGCTCACTTCAAGTGGGCCTGCCAGCATGTGACATAAGGCCCTGTCAGCTTCAGGAGACTCATCTGCTATTGGTAAACATGTACCTCTCTGAAAATGAACTGTAACACAGATAAATGCCTGCCAAATTATCAGATACCTGGATTCCTGATTGTCAACTATGTAATTGCCTATGCTTTTGGAAGAACATTTAAATATCCTCCATCATCTGAAACTGATAGTTGTTGTGTAGCAAACAGGAGGAAATTATCTACTCTCTCCCACCCTGCCTTTTCCTCTGGCTTATCAAAACTCTTTACCCAGACTTATGATCTCTTTTCAGTTTCCTGGCTACCAACTCTTCATCACCAACAGAGCTCAAAAATATGGATTTGTTCTGTTGACTGTTTTTAAATGAGACTTGACGATATCCAGGGACCAGTCTGTTTCCCTACCGGGCATATACTGCCAGTATCATAATGAAAGTAAATGGAACAATAACATTCACTTTACTGAAATTTGGTTTGCGGTAAACTGGATTGGAATGTACTCTTCTTCTGGGGACCGTCCGTGGCTCAGGACCATTTTGTAAGGTATTGTATCCTTTGGAGTAAAGACAGTCCCCAAATGACAGTAACAGATGACTGATAATAATCTCTGAATATGAGCTTCCCTAAAAAAGTATAAAAATACTGACTGCGGATTTAAGGGTACATTGTCATATAACCTTCTATTTTAAAAATGATACATTTTGAAACATATATTCAGGGATATGAAAAAGAAAAAGAAAGAAAGAAAGAAAAAAGAAAGAAAAGAAAAGAAAGAAGAGAGAGGAAGAAAGGAAGAAAGAAGGAAAGAAAGAAAGAAACCTCTCCCAGAACCATTAAGTGTATGAGTGGAGGAACATTATCATCATCCCCCAGATTGGACCAACTGGACAAGAAAGATGTAAGGACCCCGCAGTCACCCCAACACTGAGGTTGGACTTGACTACATGCAAATTTTCATAAGGAAACTTTATTGTAATTAACCATGAAAACAATGCCCACTCCTCGATATTTACGATGAATTTTATTTTAAGAAAAATCAACTCATGTGGGTCTAATTGAGAAAGGACTACATTACTAGCTTAAAAATTAGCTTTCTGAAAGTCAGGCTTGCTGATATGCTCTACAGATGGAATGCATTTTCACCCAATCAGGAAATACTTCAAAGTAACATTGAGGGGTTCTTGTAAGCTTTCATATCATCCTTATGGATCTCCAGTGATGGGCCAGATTTTCAAGGATTTATTTCAATATCGTGTGCTTTTTTTTAACCTCTAATCATTTTTATTCACATAAATGAATACCAATGATTCAGATTTTTAAAATTCCCTTTGGCAGATAAACTAAATTCTTCCTGTTGGCCAGGCACGGTGGCTCATGCCTGTAATGGTAGCACTCTAGGAGGCTGAGGCAAGAGGATCACTTGAGCTCAGGAATTTGAGACCAGCCCGAGGAAGAGTGAGACCCCATCTCTACTATTAAAGAAAAAAAAATTTTTTTTAATAAAAAAATTATTAAAATTCTTCTTGTCATATATAAATATAAACAGGCAGTGATATTAGACCATTGCTCTGCTTTTGAATACATAGGTTTTAGTGGTTTGTAAACCTGCTTAAATACCAGAGGCCTACAAGGCTCAGGAGTGAATTACTAACCTGGTAATAAAAGGCTTTTTTATATCCAAAATCATACTGCTGACTCGACCTCAATGAGAGGTAGGGTTTGACATTTTTGCAGACATAATGATAGATATGCACTGATCCATTTACACTGCATTACACTCCATTGCCTGTCCCCAGTGTGATCAATATCATGCAATAATAGATGGCTGACTGGGGTTAAGAATGCTATTTGTGACCTTAACTCTACTCACACCGAATTCTGCTGTGCAGTGACAAGTGAGGTTCCTATTCTTTCAACATAGTTTACTACTGAAGTATTAGGTTGAAGCATTTGAAATTGATGTTTCTGTAGATCAAAACAGTCAAATGTCAATTTTTTCATATGGACCAACCCTATACCAAAAGATTTTCTTTCAAGGATTGTTTTATCACGTTCTTACAGTACGGACTTCATAGCAGCAGTCCAAAATTATTCATAACACTTTGTCGTTGTTTCCTGCCAGCTATTTGTCTCTTTAACTTTAAATGTTTGAGAAGTAGTTTTTACGCTTCTTCTCTTTGTTTCTTGATTACTATGCATAAATCATCAAGAAAGATCGAATATGTTTCTTATATGTCACTAACACATTAAACATTACACAATTAAGCCTAAATCTTTTTTCAATAAGTTTTAAGGAAAGAAAAGTAATATTGTCATGCCAAGTTATCTTATGACAATAAGCAAAATTGTGTCAGCCAGATGGCTGCTGGTGTTTCACTGGTTTACGCTATTTCTGAAATACTAACATTTCCCCTGCAATCAGCTTGAGTCCTTTCTCAGCGGATGCATTAGCTGTGAGTCATATGAATCTTCTATCCCTCACACATATCACTATGCAAGGAATTTCCCAGGCAATTACAAAAGTATGAATGAATTCCAAAATGTCAATTTAAAAAAATACAAACTCAATTTTAAGTCATTTCTGGTATGAAACAACAATATCCAAAGAAAATACTCTACTTTTTTTAAAAGTAAAGATAATGGTTTTATTTGATATTTGGGGGAAAAAAACAATTACCTTGTTAACTCTAAAACTGCAGATGCTCCTCAATTTACAATGGGGTTATGTCCTGATAAAATGTAAGTTGAGCATTTTTTCATATGTTTGTTGGCCATTAGTCTATCTTCTTTTGAAAAGTTTCTGTTCATGTCTTTTGCACACTTTTTGATAAGGTTGTTTGATTTTTCCTTGCTGATTTTCCTGAGTTCTATATAGAGTCTAGTTATCAGCCCTTTATTGGATGTGTAACATGCGAATATTTTCTCCCATTTTGCAGGTTGTCTGTTTACTCTCGTGATAGTTTCTTTGCCTGTGTAGAAGCTTGGAAGTCTATTCAGCCACAAGAAACAATGATGATATAGCACCTCTTGTATTATCCTGGGTAGAGCAGGAGCCCATTCTACTAAGTGAAGAATCACAAGAATGGAAAAACAAGCACCACATGTACTCACCATCAAATTGGTTTTAACTGATCAACACTTAAATGCACATATAGTAGTAACATTCATTGGGTGTTGGGCAGATGGGAGTCGGGAGAAGAGGATGGGTATATACACACCTAATGGGTGTGGTGTGCACCATCTGGGGGATGGACACGCTTGAAGCTCTGACTCAAGTGGGGCAAAGGCAATATAAGAAACCTAAACATTTGTACCCCCATAATGTGTGGAATAAAAAAAATTAAAAAACAACAAAAAAATAAAATGTAAGTTGAAAATGCATTTAGTACACCTAACCTACCAAACATCATAGCTTAGCCTAGTCTACTTAAATGTCTTCAGAACGCTTACATTAGCCTACAGTTGGGCAAAATCATCCAACACAAGGCCTATTTTATAAGAGATTTATTATAAAGAATTTTGAATCGAAATTCAAATTTCAAAGTATAGTTTCTACCAAACATATATCAGTTTTGTACCATTGTAAAGTTGAAAAATTATGTTATATCATCATAAATCAGGGACAGTATATAATTTTAACTCCCAAAATAATTCAAGACAATAAGAAATATCATGTGTTTTTGACAACTAGATGCTTGAAGTAATTCTACAGGGCTTACCTCACATTTCCACAAGGTTAAAGCTAACAGTATAACAAACTTTTAATGCTTGAAGCCAAACTTAAAAAAACAACAACACTATTTTAACTTTATCTTTGCTATAGACTCCCTCTGTTAAACTGGGAAATTCGCTTAACCTCTCTGACATTAGATTCTCCAACTCGTGCATTAGATATATAGATTATCAGTAAATTGGGCAATTGTAAAGTGTTTACTTTGAGCTGCATTGATTTTAGCTATTTCCTAGCTCTGGTAAACTTATCTAAAACTTATACTTAAATATAAACAATGTGACTTTTATTGTCACTATTTTAAAAACAGTTTTAGGAAGGTTAAATTATTGCAAACAATTTTGAAAGTGTCAGATTCTACACAGACATGCTAAGTGATAATACAGTATCATTACCAAATGCTTGAGTCACCCGCCTGTCCGTTTGTTAGCATGAGAATGCATCCTCTCCTCTGATTTGAAGTGGAAGAAGGAATAGAAAGTAGAGTAGGGAAATCAGGACCCTCCCAGCTCCTAAAGCTGACAGCCAGTGGGTGGGTGAATATGACTTGATTCCCGGTCCTTCCGCTATGTTTCTTGCTGGAGGCTGAGCTGTCTGGCTTTCCGTATGAGGGCTGTAGCCTGTGAGAAGATGGGGTTCTACCAGAGCGCCAGGACCATCGCATAAACCCCAAAGAACGAACATGGCTACTGTCTAAAAACTGTTGTAGGAAAGATCTTATGAGCCTGGCAGTGCCTTTGAGCATCCAAACTTGTTCAACGCACTACCAGAAAAGTGAGCCTGCCCCTAGCACTGTGGCATTTTAGGACCTGTGTCTCAAACCCATTACCTTTCCTAGGGCTAGGAAGGAGTAGGGCACAAAATATAAGAAAAAAATTTAGTAATTAAGACAAACATTTTTAAAAATTAAAATTAGTGCAAAAAATCTATAATAAATAAAATATCAAAATTGTAATTAGAGAGAGGATTGATATAACCAATAACTCCTTTTGCCTCAAGCTCCAATATGGCTCAGTAAGACATTGTTATCGATCCTGTCATTACTTAAAACTTTACTAAGATTTTTTGGTGCTCCCTGAGGGAGGTCTTGGCTGCCTCCGACAGCCATTTTTTTTTTTTTTTTTTTTCCACTGTGTCCTTTGTTTTCTGACTAGCTCACACTCTCTCTGGCTCCTACCTCTTAAGTCACTCCGACTACCTACTGTTTTGCCCTTTTATTTTTGCGCAGATGGTCCCTGACTTAAGATGGTTCGACTTATGATTTTTTGACTTTATGATGGTGCGAAAGTGGTACTCATTTAGTAGAAACCAGAGTTTGAGTACCCACACAGCCATTCTACTTTTCACTTTCAGTACAGTATTCAATAAATTACGTGAACTATCAACACTTTATTATAAGGTAGCCTTGCGTTAGATGATTTTTTTCCAACTATAGGCTAATGTTTAAGTGTTTTGAGCATGTTTAAGGTAGGCTAAGCTAAGCTATCATGTTTGGTAAATTAGGTGTATTAAATACATTTTCAGCTTACAATGGAGTTGTGGGGATGTAGCTGCATCGTAAGTTGTGCATCTGTACTTTACTCTCTAAGAGGTCAGGGAGTTGTCTGGCTTATAGCTGAATCTTGGATACTTTAGCACGGTGCCTGGCACACAGCAGTTGAATGGTAGAAAAATCTCTTGCAGCTGATGCTCAATGTTATGCACAGCTTTCTTGCATGATTATGTGGATGGAACACGTCTCTGGCTGGATCCCTACTCCAGAGGCTGCTTCTTGGCCACAGACCTCTAGACAGGGTTTTCCTGAACCCTGGGGACAGGGAACTAGAAATAACATATTTGAGGTTTGCAAAAATCAGACAGTCAATGAACTTAGGTACACCTAAGTAGATTCAAATGGGAATCAAGAAGATGATCACCTTTACTGAAAAAAAAGATAATTAAAATAATATAAGGTATATTAAAAAATTATCTATTTTCACCAAAGATGCAGAAAACAGTATGGCAATTTATGTAATTTGAGTTTTTATGTGTGTGTGTGTGTTTGTGTGTGCAGTGACTTCTGAAATTCCTCAGGTTTGGAATTTCATGGCACTTACCTTCGATGGTACACTGATCAGGGACTGGAATCTTCTTTCCGATTTCCATGGCATATGCTTTCACTTTACTGAGGTTTTCCTTTAAGTGCAAGTAGAGCTTATCTTGGTATTCTGTAGGACTTGCAGTTGTCTCTGGAGTTTCTTCCCGGAAGTTTTCTTTAACAGTTTCTGGCGAGTTCTCTGATTCTATATGTATAATATTTGGGTGTGAAAATGAAGAATTTCCCAGCTGTGATCTGTCAGTGTCTGTCTTAAAGGGTAACTTGTCACTTCTTTGGCTAAGTGGGTCTATTTCTGAAAGAGAGATGCTGGCTGGTATCTCTCCACTCTCTACATCTTCCCCATCATCTGAACTCACGCCCTTTGTGAGCGCAGTGTGCAAAGCCAAACTTTTTGACCTAGAGGACAAACAAAGGAAAAGTTAAAGAAGTTATCATTCACTGACAAGGAAAAGAAATAGTAATAACACTGGGACAAAAAGTTATTTCTTCTGGAGTGTGAAACTGTTAAGAGGCTTAATAAAAATGTAGAAAACCAATAAATTATGTAATACACCAAACCTTTGAAAATCTAGGTCACTTCCCAAAACAAAGATTTAAAAATCAATTCCATGGCAAAACTGGCTGGAAAATGGTAGACTTATTCTTTTTATACTTTTGCTTCTGATTTTTCATCAGAAATCAAGAGAAGCCGTTCTTCATATTGGCATATGCATATTTTAAAAATTAAGCCATAGGTTTGTTTGCCATTTGTATTCCCCATTTAACATAGTGAGCTTCTTTGGATAATGAAAACATTGTGAATAATATCTCATTCATGAAAGGACAGAACTTTGGGTAGCTATAGGTAAAAGATATATAAAATGCCCCCCATAACAGCAGAATAACAAAACCAATAGCAAACACGAAGTGCATACTTTAAGAAACTAATCAAACAAAACTTATACCTGTTAAATCTAATGTTTTTTCTTTCTTCCTTAGAAACTTGGCCCAAACTATATCTTCTAATGGAGCCAGGAGTATTGCTCTCAGCATTTATTTTGTCTTCAAAAGCCTGGATTTTAACTTGGAGCTTTTCCTGGTCTTCTTTTTCAGCATCCATGATCTTGGCTTCTTCCATTTTCTCAGGGGATTCAATTTCAGAGCTGATTTTTCTCCTAAAAGAATAGAAATCTTTGCATTAGATGCTAGTAATAGTGTGTATTACTAGCATACTAGAGAGAACAGTATTACTCTCTATTTGACTGCCTCTTGTTCAGAACTGAAAACTTTGCCTGATCATTTTTTTTTCATTAATCACATACTAAATGTGTATTGAATACTTACTATGGGCATAGGTCTTTGAAATTGCTTCTATAGCTTATTTTGCCAGAAATTTAGAAACCGTAGTATTTATGTCAACTTTGTATTAGAAATACTTTTTGAAGTGTTCAAAGAATAAAAAGCAGTTTTTATGGTCATCTATCATATTCTTATCTAGAAACTCTCCTAAAGTATGGCTTTCACATAAAATTCATGCCAGACATTTTCTAGAAAATTTACATGTGCTGATATGTACTATCAGTTTTGCATTAAAATTGATAGAACAAGAACATTTCATATAGACTGTAAACTCATATTTTTGTTAATTTTATGGAAATCAGCATAACTTTCACCTTGGAAGCAAGAAATATCTTTTTGAATTTTAAGATATTGGATGAAGCAGAGTTTATAAACCACTCTGTGGGTCATTAAAATTACCTCCTTTCAGGTAGAGGCCATATGTGGTAAAATTTTGGAATTCTTCTGAGGATTAATAGTGCCTTGGCTACAGCTAAGTGCCTGCAAATAACCTTCAGAAATAGCTCTCTGATGCTCACTGAGGTGCTGAATAATTACAGAAAAGTAATATGCAACTATCCTCCCTGATCTGTCTACTAATATTAGCTGGCCTAGAACTACTTTAATTCTTATTTAGCAATTGCTACCAATCATAACATGTCACGTTAGAATTAATTCTTTCCTTATAAAAACAAAGGCAAAATGAACTGTTTTCACTCACCATACTCCTGACATCAAATGTGTAGGTTTCTTTTTTCTCACACCAATTCTCCAACTCTCTGGACACCAAATGGATGTCCTACAATTCAATTTGATCCTGGCACTATCTACCCAGAATTAGCCTAAGACTCCACAGACTGTGCCCAATTCAGATGCCAGTTGAAGGTATAGGTGCCCAGCTTACCCAAGCTCTGTCCAACTTGGCTATAAAGTCATGAGATTCCCACAACCACCTTACCCCCATGGTTCGATAATTCACTAGAACAACTCACAGGACTCAGGAAAGCACTTGAGCTTACTATTGCTGGGTTATTAGAAAGGATACAACTCGAAAACAGCCAAACGGACAAGATCATAGGGCAAGGTAGAGCAGAAGGGGCACGAAGCTTCTGTACGCTCTCTGATTGGGCCACCCTCCCAAAAGCTCAGTGTGTTCATCAACCCAGAAGCTCTCCAAATCCTGTCCTTTACAGGTTTTTATGGCGGTCTCATTATGCAGGCATGACTGATTAAATCATTGCCCCTCTCCCCTTCTCATAGGTTGGGGGCGAGGGGGTCAGGGGATAAGGTAGGGCTGAAATTTGCAGCCCTGTAATGATGCCTTCGTCTTTCCAGCAAACAGACCCCATCCCTAAGCAATCTAGGGGTACCCAGCCACCCGTCATCTCATTAGCATACAAAAGACACTCATCACTCTGGAGATTCCAAGGGTTTAGGAGTTGTGTGCCAGGAACTGGGGACAAAGACAAAATACTCATTTTTTTATTACTCTATGTAATAATCCCTAGAAATGTGTTCACCAAGGTGGTTTAATGATTTTGTTGGTTTGTCTGTGTATACTTACTCGGCTCTCATTAGTATTTTTCCTTGATGTTGAGGAAAGAGCCTCAGACTTACAGAAAAATCCCAGCTTTTTCAAACATATGGTTATTTTATCTGAAGGACCAAAGTGAACCTGGCATAGCTGGGTGAGGGTGAGGGAAAAACACATTTTTTTTTTTTTTAAAAGCACTGCTTATCAGGGAGAACCAATGCAGAAGGGCTAGTGACTATTCTACCCATCATGGCATTGTATCTTCAGTGGGCCCACGTGAAGGTGAATTGGCAGGGTTGGATACTGAAGTTTTTCTGTCTGGCTCAGAGAGCAGTCCTGGCATTGAGGGAGGGCTTATGGCTAGGGACCCTCGGTGGTTAGAATCCACCTGTGAGTCCAGCCCGGGGACAACTGCTGAAGGTTCAAAGTGGGAAGGAGAGTTAATCATCTATTAGGTAACAAGGCAATTGTTTGTTGCCTAATAAACTGTTGCTTATTTAAAATTAAAATTAAAATTTAAAAATATTTTACTTACATAATTTGTATAGGTTTCCTATGGCTTTACATAATGTTCATTTATCTACCCATACCATGCTTGAATGAAATATACATGAGTAGATTTCAAGAACTAGTACATGGGAATAAAGGCTAATCTCAAAAATGATTTTTTTTCTAACATATATGTGATACCGGCTGTACACAAATAGATGGAAGGCTTTGACATCTTTTAGCCAGAAGATTCTAGACGTTTACTTCTATTACAAATGCATGCAAAATAATGCTATCACTGGATGGTATTTCACAAACCATGGTGATTACCAAGGTTAATTTTAAAAGATCTAATGAACCTTCTCAACACAAGAAATTTTGGGGAGTGTTATTTTTTATCCATGTCAGTCCTTGTATAGTAAACTAAAGTATTTCTCTGGTTCCTTGGAACTTAAGTCATATTTCAAAACTGAAAGATACCTTTATTTTAACAATTTCTAACTGGAATTATTAAAACTTAAAAAATTTTCAAAGCACAAAGCATAGCCCAAAATGTATAGCTCAGATACTGAGCATTACACAATTTTTAAAATTTTTTTATTTCATTTTATTTTTTTACAGATGGGATCTCAATATGTTGTCCAGGCTGGACTTGAACTTCTGAGCTCAAGAGATTCTCCTACTTCAGCCTTCTGAGTAGCTGGGACTATAGGAACCAGCCAATGTGCCAAGTTATACAAATTTTTAAATCTCAAAACATATGAGTTGTTAGAAGAACAATTTCTCATGAATTTATAATTTTTCCTCTCTGTGCAAAGCTCTAGGTTATAATAATAGTTACAATAATCAAATTTTCTTCCCCAAAATTTCAAATTTCGTATGGCTATAGGATAAAGATAATTTTAGTGCATGAGTTTCTGATTTTTAAAATGTTTTTCTTACTTATAGAGAACTTTTATTTGTTGTACTGTTTATATCAATTTCACCATCTGTAAAATGGGGATAATAACTTTACATAACTCAGGGGGTTGTTGGAAGGATTAAATGGCAGAATCAGTGTGAATCATTGTTCCTAGCACATAACGGGCAGCCAACAGACACTAGGTTTTATCACTATTAGGCTTTGGGAGGGGATGGTCACTCAGGCCCCTTTCCCTGCCTGTGTTTCCGGTGACTGGGTATTGGTTACTAAGCCCCAGACCCTGAATGAGTCAGAGCTCTAGTAGCTGGGAGCAGCCTTCCTTCACCCTCTGGTTGTTTTATAGCATCCTCCTTAGAAGACTTTGGGCATGAGAGAAGTTTTGGGGTAATCCCTATACACCCACTGACCCCCAAGAGGGGCAGGTTTGGTGCCTCTAGGGTAAGGTTGTCCATAAAATACAGGACACCCAGCCAAATCTGAATTTCAGATAAATGACATTTAGTGTAGGTATGTCCCTAGTGAGACATGCTAAATATGTATTATACTATACTAAAATTATTATACTTACACTAAAAAATACTAAGAAATGATTTATTTTTTATCTGAAATTCAACTGGGTGTCCCCTATTTTTATTCGTTAAATTTGGCAATGCTGCTCTGGAATAAACCCCTGTTGCTTGGCGGGCAGGGACCTACACTGCACATCCTTGCTCCCCCGTGTCTGGCACAGTGCTTGGCACACGTAGGTGCCTGGACTCTTTGCAGAATAAGTGAACTGAGTGGTGTCCGCAGTAAGCCTGCAAACCCCACCCCCACCCCCAACCTCCTGAGGTCTACCAGATGCCTGTCAGGCACTGGCCACTCCTCCTGGCCCAGCAGTGGTGGGGGTGGCATGATGCTATTTGGTGCATATGAAATTTGGAGAGAAGCAGGGAGCTAGAGTGGGAACAAAAAGAGGAATTTGCAAAGGAGAAAATAAGAAGAGTGAAGAAGCAACAATAAAATGTCTGGGCCAAAGAAATGCTCTCTAGATATGAAGCTGATGAGCGTTGCTGATGAACAGAATTCTTACTGCAAAGACTTTCTTTTCTACATCTATAGCATCTTGCTTGCTTTTATGATTGGGAGATTTGTATAGCACAGAAGTCAGGGATCGGGGGTGGTAATAAGAGTGACCGAGGCAGCCAAGGCCTCCAGACGGATCAAAGAGAACTTCCAGTCTCTGGCCATCGACCCTTCTGGGCATGCCAAAGAGTTTTGCTGGCAGGGAGGTAGGACAAATTTTTATTCCAATGGATTGGAAAGTCAGGAAATGGTATTAATAAATAGAAGTTTTGTTTGGGTTTATAATAAACATTTGGGTTTATAATAAAGCATTCCCTTTACTTCTTCTCCTCTTCCTTTTTAAATTTAATATAAAAAGATAGGAGAGAAGACCTTTTCCAGAGATAAACAAACTCTTCTGCTGTCCTTCTAGAGCAAGGAAACATATCGCAGACATGCACGCACCGGTGCAGCCATTGGTCCTGTGTGTGTGTTTACTTGCGGAGTGGTGGGGGTGGGGCTGCAGGTTGGGCTCATGAAGGCGGTTGTTATTTCTTTTCCATTTGTCACTTTTAACCCCAGAGGTAATTTTATAGAAATCTTTGCCAGAGTTCTGTAATCCTCTAAATATTAACTTGGCCTTAACTCAACACGCCACGTTACAAGAGGCTCAGATAATTTCCAGTCTGAACAGTTTCTGGTCTCTGTTGCCAAAGTAAAGTTTTTAAAAGTACCTCTAAGGATGCCCAGGAGGAGGCCTAATTACCTCCCTCCTGAGGACTCCCCTTAGAAACAAAGAGGCCCTTGGGCGTCTCGCTGCTCTCGCTAAGCTGGGAGATGAGACTACAAAACTGGCAGGAGTGGCAAGATTGGGAGCCTCTCTTTCTGGCTCTTTAAATAAAACAAATAATATTAGTTATTGTTTGATGATTTTGGCATATGATCCCATGTCAAGAATATGTACTCCTGCAGAGCTAAGCTTGTTAGAGGAGAAGTAGGAGAACATAATGATCCAAATCCACATCGGGGTCCTGAATTCTTAGAATGTTATGTTCCTTACTCCTCAGCAATTTCTTGGGTCATCAATCATCATAAGAATGACAGAGATGATCCCCAGGTCCACAGTGGTAGCATCTGTTTCAAGGCTGCAAAGTATAATGCTGCTCAAACAGCTATGCTGGAATATTGCGGGAAAGAACAACAGTAAGTCTGGGTTCTTGGAAATCTGTTCTGCCTCTGACCTGCTCAGTGGGCAAGAGCAGAGATGGGCAGGCACCTGGTTATATGGCCATGCCAATGGTAGAACTTTGCTGAAATAAGATGGCTCCATGGCATTTTATTCACACTAGAATTTTAAAGGGATTTCAAAAAGAGACAGTTGTGGAGAAATGGACTGAACATGACTTCACAGGGGAAAGATCTAGATTCATGACTCCAATCTCATGTTTATTTGTGATGTGGCAAATCTCTTTATAACCCTAAGTCTTATTTTTGTCATATAAAAATGGGACTAATGATACTGCATCATCAGATTGCTGAATGCATTATATAAAAATGGATTTGAGAGTGTAGCCCATATAGAACAGACCTGTCAAGCCATGGAAAAACCCTGCGTGGCTGCCGCTTAGTTTGGACATTTGACACTGAAAGAAGGAGGCTTGTGCAGGTGAAACCAAGCCTGGAAGATGAGCTTTTCCTGCTCAAAGCCAGGGAGAACTGTACAATCACTTTTCCAACTGTAGCATCCTAAAGAGTGTGTACTGAAAGAGAGTGGCTCTCCTACTGTGTGTGCACACAAGGACTGGGAATTAGTTTATTTAAAAAATCTCTGTACTTCAAGTGTCAATTCTGAGCAACTGCAGACACAGAGAGAATTCCCTGCCATTTGAATGAAAGTATAAAAGTTCTGATACAAGGGAGTGACCCTCCTAATGCAGGTGCTCAGTCATTTGCTCACTTTTCAGTCTTTCAACCCACACTAGAAAGAATGAGACACGGAAAAAGGATCAGTAAAAAATGCAAAGCCCCTGCCCTTGCTACCCAGTGTGGCGCCCTGGACCAGTGGCGTCAGCGTTGCCTTGGAGCTTGTCGGAAAAGCAGAGTCTCACGCTCTGCCCCAAATCTGCTGAGTCAGAATGAGCATTTTAACACAATCCCCAGGCATCTGGTGGCAATTCAAGTTTGAGAAGCACTGGCTCAGGCAATGAAGAACAGAATTTGAAGCATGACCAGGACAGAAGCATTTTCCCTCGATCGAGCAAGACTGCTAAGGGTGTCACTAATTCTGCAGTGAGGAGAGACTTAAAACAATCTGCATTACCTGGAGCTGGTGAGCTTTGTCATCGTCAGTCATTTCAGGGTCTCTGTAAATTCTGAGGTACAGGCATCTTTTCAGTTTTTGCCACTGATAGATACTGGTCCAGACAGACCCTGAATCTTTAGACAAGATTCCCGAGACTAGACTGGGCAGCCCAGGTGACCAGCATCCTTAAGAGAAGCTTACCCCATCCTAACAAATTGCCACCTGGATATGGCACAAGTTGCAAAAGCACTTTGTGTGTTATAAAGGAGTATAAAAAGGTAGAGTAGCAATGTCGTCAAAGCACTTGGAATCAGGAGTGAGGCATGTGCTCTTCTCTGACTAGGCTGACTTCATTGTCTGGGAGCAAGAGCAGGTAACAGGGTCTGACGGAGAGTATTAAGCAGTTAAAACATTGTCACTCTCCAGCATTTGACACTGGAGGAGCAGGAAAATTGGGTAAAATTTTTCTTTTTGATACATTCTCTCATAGTCTTCACCTCAAATATGATAACCTACCTCATTTTTAATAGATAGAAACATAGCTACTCCAAAATGGAGGGATATAATTTGTCAAAAACACATCAGTGACCGCACTGGGATAGAACTCCATGCAAAATCCTGTGATTCAATTTCTAGTCTACCTAGAATCCAGCATTTACCAGTAGTGAAGACTAGCTAACAGCCTGCAGGCTGCCTACTAATAGAAAGTCCACCGTTTGCCTTATGATAAATATGAATAATATTAAGAAGTGTTTTGCCTCAGCTGTAACCCACCCCACGGTGCCTGCATCTCACGGCTGAAATGGCGAATGTTCATCATCTTTCATGTACTAATTTCTTTACTTTAGGTCCCCAAGGAAAGTTTGGGGGTAAAATGTTAGATATTAAAGAAAGGTCTCAGATTTGTCTGGGTTCAGCTGCATCTAGGATCTAATACAATGGTTTTCAAATTACCTGTAGTAAAAAGCTGTTTTTTTGTTTTTGAAACTTCATATGTCACAGGCCAGTATTTTTGTAAAAAACAGTAAATTATCAGAGAATTACAATGAATAAAAAAATACAATGTCCACTGATCATACACTTGGATATTGCAGCAATGTTAAATTTCTATAAAAGTTCTAACCTCTTATTTTCTTATTTTCAATTTCCATAATAACTTTGTCACAGTCTGGTAAGAAACAGTTTGCACATGGGCGCTGGTCTGGTGGATATACTGAGTAAAATCACCCATTCTAATGCCCACCTGGAACAAAGTGCTAATGCTGATAACAAACATGTACTGAGGGCTTTCTGTGCATAGGCACTCACCACTCTAAATCCTGTACATGAATTATTTCTCATGTAATTATTCTCATGAATTACTTCTCATGTACCTGTGAGTAGCTCCATTTACAGGTGAAGAAACTGAGGCAGAGAGATGTGGAGTAACTTACTGAAGGTCACTTAGTCCACCCAGCATCAAATGCAGGTGTCCATCTCCAGAGCTCACACGCCACTCCCTGCCCTCCACACCACCTCTCAGTAGGTGCTTGGCTCAGGTTGCATCTGAATCTACCCCAGGAATAAGTAATACATATTATGGGATTGGTGATAGCGCAGTAATCAAGAGGAATTATTTCATCTAATATCTCTGCATAACATCTTGTGGGAACCAGACACCAACAGAACAAAGTTGATGTATAGTCACTGAGCAACTCTTCACATTGGTTGGAAAAATGAATTTTGGCTCCTCTTTTAACCCAAACAAAAAAGGTGTTCAAAAAACTCAGAAAATGTCATACAAATGGCAGCTTTCAAGTTCAATCATGACAGATGCCAAAAAAAGAACAGGGAGCATTTAGGGAATCAAAATAGCAAACAGCTAGCTCATAGGGTCCAGTAAGACACGTCCGAGCACCAGCTGTCACCCCTTCCACGTGGGGTATACAGGGTCAGTCCCTCTCACCTCTCCTCCACAGGGCACTTCTTCTTCTTCCTACTAGAACATTGGTGTTCTGTGTCTTGTTTGAAATGGGAAGCCAGGCCATAGGCGCTAGACAAAAGACACTCTTTCTTTTTTGTGTGTACTGTGTTTCGAACATTGCTATGTTACAGGAAAGGGGCCTGGCTCCCCTGGTGAAGCTGAAATTGGATTGCTTACACTCCATGGCAGGGCTCCCTGCCCCGTCTCCACCCCGCTTTGTCCACACACCACAGAGCCAGCCCTCTGGGGCCTCACACTCCCTGGGCTGGCTCCATTGTCTCCAGAGCTGATAATGATGTCCCCTTCTTACATCTCTTGCTGATAAGTGAATTCCTGAAATACCTTTAAAGACCTCCACATCACCCTAAAGCTGCTTTAAGGAAGGACGACTGGTGGAGTAAATGAATAACAGATGGAACATAAATGGAACCACATGTCAGACTTAACCTCTTCAGTAGAAGAGGGGCAAGGAACTGAAGCCTTTCCTTCCTTTCCTACGCACGGAGGGGTAACGACAGCCACAGCTACTGCCAAAAATGGCTGTTATGATTTTCTTTATACAAGTGACCACCATTGACCTATCTAGATTGAAAAGATATAGTCATTTCTTATTAAAACTCTGGCTTCATTCTTAAAAATTAACTCAGTGGGGTGAAATTATAGTCAGCTTTTTCCTAGCAGGGGGCAAAACTGACCAGAACATCACATGTTTCTAATTACGGTCCTGACTCACGTGCACTCCCTCAGCCAATAGTGGCTCTCAAAGAATGAATTTCCCTTTGTATAAACATGTCTTTCCTAAAAAGGTGGGAATTCTTATAAGCACTTTTAAGACCTTGTTTTCCTTCTACAGAGCACAGGTTCTGAATATTAGCAATTCAAGAGTGTGGGAGACAAGAGGGACACAGAAAGATACCTAACACCTCCAGGCAGGTGGCACGTAGTAGAGTGGAGAGGCAGTATGCGCTGTTACTGCAGCTCATAGGAAAGTCAGGTCACCGTGTGCAAGGATGGGTGGGGAAGGCCTCAAGGGGAAGTGGTACTAAACTGGAGTCTTGGAGAATGGCAGCCTTCAATGGGAAGAGAGGCAGGAAGAGGGTGTTCTATAAGGTACTGGTAAAGGTTAGTGGGGTACAACTTTTGGGAGGAATAGGCAAAAGTCACCAATGACATTCCTTCAAATTCTTTTGAATTATCTATGAAATACTGTGAACAGTGTAACTCTCGACCATGCATAAATTTTAGATCCATTGGACTAGATTAAAGGAAACTCAATGAACTGATATCTGAGCATTTACACTGTTGCTTCTCCAGGAATCACCATGGGCCTACAGTGGGGTGGGAGAGAATTTTACTTTGTTCTTGTCTGTCCACAAGGTTTACTCCATTATGCCTTAGTATGAAGCCTCTATAATCCTAATGCAGGTTAAAAGACTTTATTGTGAGGATTAAACAATATAACAGAGGTGAAAGCCCCTATACAAGATCTGCCATGTGGTAGGAGCTGGTTAAAAGTTTAATCAGTCCTATGGATGCAGCATTTTTTGCAATGTTGTAGAGAAGTAATTGGCCTCCTGTTCTCTGCAAATTCTGTCATGGACTCAGTGAAGAGCCATCACTCTCAAACTCTTGGACAATGTCTTGGGGAACTGTGTATTTCACCAGGGTTAGGTTCTGATATGACTCCCAGGATATCAAGATGGGAACTCTGGAACGATAGGTTGCAAAGGGTCTCACAGTTTGAAAACGGTCTTTACAGGCCATGTTGTCTGACTACACATTAGGGCCACACATTGAATCAAATCCTTGGCTCTTCTCTATAATCTATTTCTTTGATGTTCATTACATGGAATGCAGCGTAAACCAAAATTTTGGGCCCACTCCAAGGAAGATAGATTTCCTTCTGTGAACATAATCTTCCTATTCTATTTTCCCTTTATTCTCCCCCATGTGCTGTTATTTTATTTCCTTCCCTTCATTGTTTCATCTCTTTCCACTTACACTGAAATCAAATTTACACCCACCCAATCAGTTTTTACTATAGTTTACTTTGCATTATCTTTTTTTTATTTTCAGGCCTGATTCTTAAAAACAAAGAGCAAACACAAAATCTCATCATCCCTATTACCATCACCACCAAATCAATAAAAGAAATACTACCCATTTAACCAAGCCAAAGTTTTGGGAACCTTTAATCACATATTTTGTCTTAAACTTTCCTTACAAACAACTTCTTTTTTTCCCCCGTGACTTTGATGGCTTTGGCTAGGGTTCGAAAGCTGGGTCTGAGGGAATTGTTACCTTCCCCCTCCTCCACCTGAGACCTGGGGCTGTGTGCAGGGACCCTTTCTCCTGTTTCTTCTGATTTTGCCTTCTGCCTTTTGCCATCAGCGTCCTCTCTATCTGTTCTTATTTCTGCTATTTATCTCCCCATTCCTGCTTTCTTTCCACAATTTCCATCCTCCAAGCTTTCCATTCCCAACTGGGGCCTGAGCCTAACCTCCTACTAAGACCACCTGTGACAAATTGCCCCCATTCTCGTGGCGCCTGCTTAGAGCAGCCTCCCTGGCGCCACATTCATTTGGCAAAGGCCTCTCTAGTCAATGATCACTTGACTGCTCTGCTCAGCCACTCACAGAGCTGCCAGGAGCTCACTCTCTCCTTCTCCAGCTTCCACTGGGTCCTGGCCGGCAAACAGCCCGAGGACTGGGGCTGCCCGGAGGGCTAGACAGGGTTGTGAAAGGTACACTTCTCTTCCCCTGTCCTGACACCTTCTCCTTTTCAATCCACAATTGCTGTTGTACCCCTTTTGCTTCTCCTGAATTAATTTCAAAATCTAAATGCTTCGCTTGACTGTTCTTTTATTTGGCCTCTGTTGTTTATTATTTAGATATAAACATTCTTTCTAAAACAGAGGAACAGGAAAAGTACAATGTGCTCACCTGATGCAACTAACAAAACCAGCCCAATTTATTCAGAGTCATTTGGCACAAGGAAGGCTCCTGTCCGCTTCAGTTTTTCATTCTCTCTAGGATGCTAATTGTTTTTCTTTTGATAATCTTGTAGCTTTGGCCTGAAGTCTAAAATCTGGCTTGCTGGGCTCTGTGTCAGATTTGTAAATTAGATGACATCTGTTTTGAATTTTACCATCTTTAATTTTCTTTCAAGTTCTCTTCACTTATTCATTTCCCCTTTAATTGTAAGGATCAGACTTTGCTGTATGCTTTAGACAAAAGTGTAGACCTTTCTGCTTTTAGGGGCAGAGATTAAAATGACTGAAGCTAAATGGTCACAATGAAGGCTATTCAAGGAAAAGATGTTGGGAGAGAAGCCTTAGCAACCATCCCAGAAAGGATGAGCAGTTAATACAAAAGGCTGGCTGTCCGCACCAACGTTTTGTGGTTCCCACCGAATAATTACAATTGATTAGAAAAAGATTGACAATGAGGGTTGAGCTGAGAGGAGTATTTTGAATTGAGAGAGGTCGAGGTGCTGAGGACAGTGGTGGGGGTACAAGGTAAGTGGTGACTTTTTCATCGTTTCACATTTAATTGTGCTTTCTCTGTGCCCCATCCCAAAAAATAATAAAGGAAGGAGAACATAAACTCATTCTCATACATTCAGACTCCTTTTGATTGTGAGACCCTATTTTTCCCTCCTATCTACATATCTCCTAAATTCTTCTTTTCATGGGGAAATTGTTCATTGCTAATTGGGTTGGGCCTACTTATTAAAAATTAATTTTCCTGTTAAGATGCCTAATGTAACACATTGTATAACATTTTTTGCCTTTATATAAACTTTTTTACACATATAATCTCAGAGATGTCAGCTGGTCTCTTGAAACCTTGCACCTGTAGGGGCAATAGGGAATGCGTGGGCGCCGGCCAGGACGTGTGCTCAAGCTTCCGCTTCAAATGTGCATCCCCTGTGGCTGGGAGAAGACATGAGCAGCCTGGCCAAGCACACGGCACACAATGGCTCCCCCAAAGAGACTCTAAACCAAATTTCTGAAACCACATCATAAATGTTGGCCAACAGTGACTTTGTGGTTGCACGTAAATGACAAATTTCTTCATGAAGCTGGTCTTGAGTTTTTTGGACACTGCCATGTTTAGGTTGTTTCTAGTCAAGTCATGGGTCCGGGAAAAATGCTATTTTTGAATGGTATATGCATATAGCAGTGATTCTCAACTGGGGGGAAATTTTGTCTCCTTGGGGACATTTGGCACTGTCTGGAGACATTTTTATTCTCACGACTGAGAAGGGATGCTGCTACTAGCATCTAGTGAGTAGAGGCCAGCATTGCTGGTAAACATTCCATAATGCACATGGCAGCCCCACAGCCAAGAATTATCTAGCTCAAATATCAATAGCACCAAGGTTGAGAAAACATGGTATAGAAACATCTATATATTGAACCGGTCGACAACTTTTTATATGCTCAATCAAACCTGTTGTGTTGAGAGAAAAGGACATTTGCAATCAGTCTTCTTCTGATGAATAGTTACTGACTTTCATGGCCATATTAGTCAGATAATATTCTCTGTTTGTAGTGGGGCCAAGAGACACTTCCAGATGGGCTGCTACCTCCTTTCTTTGTTATCAGTATCATCTTCCATGTCTATGCAGTCACTCAAGCTAGATGTCTCTGAGTTTTCATCCACTCCCTTCCCTTTCTCCTTACCCCACCTCTTATAAGTGATCAATTCCTCATAGTTCCGTGCTGTCTCACTAAAATCTGCCCTGACTTCTTAGGCTTCCATCACTGACTTTGTCCAGGCCTCCCTCATGATCTGTTAAGGCTCCAATAATAGCATCCTTCTCTCTCTCTCTCTCTCTCTCTCTCTCTCTCTCTCTCTCTCTCTCTCTCTCTCGTTACCAGCTTGCTGCTCCAGCCAAATCCATTCAGTGCTCCACAATATTAGTCACTCCTCATTCACCTATTCCCTTGATAGAAAAAAGATATTCGAATACTTACTATCTGCTAATTACTGTGCTAAGACCTGTGGTCATTCCCTGGATTAAAATCTTTCCAAACCTCCATGTTGCTTACCCAACAAGCTTCTTACTTCTAATATAGCATGGAAGGCCTCTGATAATCTACCTCTGACCTAACTCTTCAGCTTACCCTCCTGCTCTACCTTGATGTACTTGCCCTAGCCACATTGAACAAATTATTTTTCCTTAGTCTGGGCCACACACTCTTAAGTCCTTGTGTCTTTGCATGTGCTATTGCCTCTATTTGTTATGTTCTTTCTACCCTGACCTGGGGAATTCTCATTCAACCTGTGCAACTTAACCTAGTGCCTAGAGAAATGCCTGGCACATGGAAGATGCTCAATAAATAGGGAATGAACTTAAATTTCACCTTCTCTGTGAAACGTTCTTCAATTCCCTGGCTGCTGATCAGTGCATCTCTCTTACTCCATACCCCATTGTATGCATGTCTACCAAAGCCCCATCACATACACTGACTGTGAACCCCATAAAGGTGGGATATTGCCTCATGTCCCTCAAGATCTCCAGGCTCTATGCTGGGCTGAGCCTAAAGTGGACGCTGTGACTAAGGGCTCACTACTGTATCAGGATGGCTTCCTGTGTTTTGGGGATCCTTGTTTCATACTGGAAATGGTATGCATCATTTGTTATGCCAAAAGCCCACCAAATTTGACACTGGTCTCAAACGGGGCCCTGCCCCTCCTCCAGAACTGCATGCCTTCGAATACACAGGATTGAAGTGTGAAGGTGGAGTTTGAGTCCATCCCCTACCACTTAGTCTCTATGTAACATTGGGAAGATATCTATTTATCCAGTCTCTGAGCCTCTGTTTCTTCTTCTGTAAAGTAGGAATGATGATATCTACCCTTCTTGTCTTATAGGACGGTTATGAGGATCAAATGAGATTATGTATTTGAAAGCACTTTGTAATTCTAAAAGTCATAAAGCTTTTCAAGTTTCTCACTATTCAAAATGTAGCAAAACAAAAAAAAAATAACACTCCCCCAACCATAAAGTCTTCTTTTTTTTCCCCAAGGACAAACTTCTTGGAAAAGTCAGTTTTGTGCATTTTGTCTACTCTCTCTGTCTTCAACCCAAGGCATCCTGTTTTTTGCCCCACCAGCCCACTGGCAGCTTCCTCTCCACAACCATCAATAATTTCCTCATGGCCACCACCCAGGGACACTTTTCCGTCCTTGTCTCATTTGATCTGACTCCAGTCTGCCTCTTCCGGAGACATTCTCTGCACTGAGGCCAGATCGAGCTTCCTGAGATATGGATCCTGATGACATCTGGCCATGTACAAAACCCCACAATGACTCCTCACTGCCTACAGGGTAAAATTCAAACTCCTTAGTAAGATCTGTCGGGCCCACCATCCTCTGGTCTCTGCCTACCACTTCATCAGCATCTCCTGATGTTGTTTTCCCTGTAACATATACCCTTGTCAAGCAAAATCACTTCTGTTTCCAGAAAGTGTGTTTGTACGCGCTGCCCGAAAGACAGCCTGGTGCAATTCGGTCATCTTTCAATACTTGGTTCCAAATATCACCTCTTCTGGGAAACCTTTCCTGATCCCAGCTTCCCACCTTCCTTCCTTCCATACAGAAGTGCAGTAGATATCCCACCTCACAACTCTTTGAACCCAACTTGATTAGCATAATCTTCCTGCCATTCTCTAATTATGCACTTAAATATTTATCTCTTCTACTAGACAGTGAGCTCCCTGAGCACAAGGAACATGTTTTATCTCTCTTTGTCTAGTTCCCTGGCACATAGTAAACTTTGTTAAATTGTTCAGTCTAACAACTTAAATTGTTAAATGCTTGTTGAGTAAATATATGTTATAAAACATTATTATTTGTATTACATTCTTATTCCTTTACCATATTTTGTGCACTTTTTTTATTTTTTATTTTTTTGGTTACATTCTGGTTTACACAGATTTAGAAAAAAGATTTTGGCAAGTACCATAATTTATTCAGATATTATTCTCTGTTGAGATAGTGGGTTTGGCTTTCCTTGGGAACTTTCACGCCTACAAAGGAAAGCTTGGTTGTCTGTGCTCTACCTCCATGTGTTCTCAACAACTTCCTGAATTGCAAGGAACTGCTGCTCACCTGCCACTACCAGCCTTGGCATTTTCCAGTTGTCGGGTAAGGAGCTTGGCAATGGCGGTGAAGCTGTTGCTCATGCGGAAGATGTCTCTGCTCTGAGGGCCCAGGATGGAGGAGAAGGTGTCGGTGATGCTCTTAATCTCCAGCAGGAGAATGTGATGAAATGAATGCTCCATGTTGGCCAACTGGCTCACCAGGTACATCAGGCAGCTCCTGGCTCTCTCCTGCCAAGAACAATGAAGAAAACGGGTCTATATTTTAAAAGAAAACCCAAGCAGTTCCATGACCAGCAGATGACAATTCTACAGGGAGTTGACTTAGGGAGCTAGCTGAAGCTAAATCATAAGTTTCATTCATCGTTCCTCTTAATCTGCTTCTTTGAGATTTTAAATTTGTTCCTGATTTACAGGATAAACTAATATGCAAATATTCTCATTAGCCTATCTTTCCAGGTCAAAACCTCTCAAGCACCATCAATGATCTGACCCCACACATCCCCCCTTCCCAACTATGCGAATCACTGACTCCACCTGCATGGCACAGGTGTGGTCAACAGTCTCAAAGTGAGCCTTGACCCTGGCTCCCTCAATTCATCTGTCTATCAGATGGCCACATATCCCACTGGTTGTACAGTTTACTCCTTTCCACAGGTATTCTTGCTCCTTTGTTCACTTTAAACATCTTTCAACACATGACAGTTTTTATGTGCTTGGCCAATTATATTATCTAGCTTTAACCAACCTAACTCTCATGAGTAACTTAAATAAGTTTCTTCAGAGAAATTGAAGATTAAGGACACTATGAATAATGTAGGCATGAGGAAATAACAAGAAAATGGCTCAGCTGACACATCTCTTACACCTATTAAATCTCCTCATTAGCCACTTTGGAGGTAATGTGATCTAATCCAACATGACTAGAAGTTAGCCAAAACAAATTCAAAATTATCAAGAAGGTTATTTGAAACGTAGATTTGTACCCAATGGAAGTAATGATATACCATTAATTTAAAAATAACAATTTAAGTATGGCTTATTTCATCTTTAACTTCTCTTTTAAAGTCTTATTTCTTGTGTGTGTTAAAATTGTTTATGATGTTAGTATTATAGAACATATGTATAATTATAAATAAATACGTATTAGTGGTTGCTGCTCAAAGTCCTTCTAACTGATTGGTACATGGGTTTAAATTACTCTTCTAGTTACGAATTATTATTTACCCTTTGTTCTAGCATTTGAAGTTTAATTTCCTTCAAAGGAATTCTGTGTGAATTTTCACTGCACCATAGACTCTTTTAAAAATCATGTTTAGTACTTAATCGCATTTGATTATTTGCTTACCCATGCTTTTATTCAATCACCAAATAGATACTGCATGCCTATAATATGCCTGTGCTAGACTCTAGATGGCAAAGGTGGAACACCTTTAAGGGACTCATGAGTCCCCCTTTCATTTAATTCCTTAATGTTTACATGTGTCAGTCAAGTCTCCTGAAGGGGTTACTTCTCATTCATCAGTCATCAACCTGGCACAGACTTGAGCCTGTAGATTTTGCATCCAGTGTGTGTGTCTCAATTCACTGATTTAAGCAAACCTTATGTGTCAAAATATGACTTTATAATAAAGTATGTAGTTTCAAAGGAATTCTGTGCTTTACAAGAAATGTTTACTATAGAAGAGATTTGGGTAGTGAAGTCCCCTAGTCTTTAATACTTAATTTTCAAAGACTCCATGTACAGTTGCACTGGAACACACTTTTAGGGGAAGTGGGGTACATCTGCCAATCAAATCTTTGATTATATTTTAAGCCCCCCTAGGGCACCGAGCTCTATATGGGTGTGTGGGACAGAGGCTTGTGCTTCCATAAGCTGGACAGCTACTTGAAGCTGAAGGTATTTATTTATTAAAGGATAACAATATTAAATGAATGAAAAATAAAGACCATTGGAACATATTCCTGGCAGCCCCTGTTTCAGATTTTGGCTCATACAATTGCCAGATTGCAGAATGACACTTAAATGTTCTTGGATCCAAGAGTTTTTTTGTAATATAGACTCATTTATTCATACAAAGGCTCTATGCGTGAATTTACAGTATGCAATGCACCACAGGGGTATTTTCTATTGCCCATTTAAAGGGAAAAGCTGGATGTGGGGGGTCCCTATCACATGCCAGGCCCCATTCTAAAAGTTAGGAACACTGCGCTGAAGAAAAAGGACAAAAATCTCTGCTATCATAATAAGGCAGAGAGAAAATAAACAAAATACCTATGTAAAATATATGGTGTGTTGGATGGAGAAATGTGCCTCAAAGGAAAATGAAGCAGAAGGGGGAGTTGGGGGGGGGTGTCAATGTTAAACAGTGTAGTCAGGTCACATCTCAGAGAGAAGGTAACATTTGAATTCTGCAAGGTTTTAGAACCTAAACTCAACATACTCAGTAACCTTAGAAAACAGTTATAGTAAAATTCACTCTGCTTGATACAGGGAGGCAGGAAGATATAGGAACTGGGACACATGAGATGTGGCATTTTATCTATTGTTTGTCCTACTGAAAATGTAATTTCAAATTTCAGGTAACTTCTTCACCTTTAGAGTCAGATTCTTCTTTAGCATTTTTAAAAGCTATTTCACAAACACTTCATTTGCTTATCCAATAAGTGTCCCCAAGGTTTCATAAAGAATCCTTCTCACTATAAAAATTAGCGAGCCCCTTCTTTAAAGCATATGCCTCCTAAAAGGTGAATTAGGTGGCTGTGCGGAGATTTGCCGAAATCAACATAATTCTGAATGATCTTCTGGCAGCCAAACTGAGCTGAAGGGAAAATCAATCACAGGGCAGGAACAGAAAAATTATAACTGCCTGGAAGTAAAGTATGAAACCAAGCCAGCCTCACATCGTTTGCTCTGAAACTCTGGAGCACATCCACGTACCTCACAGGGGTAACAGATGTGATTTTGGATTAGAAAGTCGATATTCGGGCAAGAAGGGGGTTAGGAGATTCTGATTTCTTTCTTGGCTCGGTAGTATTTTGTCTCTGGAGGCTGGTGACTACATTTTTCTGCTTTTAGTCGTCCACTGTGGGAATAGGGTCTGCAGCACCTGTGTGCCTTAATTGTGGGCCTGACCCTATCCCTTCTGACCCATAGAGAACACTTAGTCTGATTGCCAAGTCTATTCTATATGCTTGTAAGGTATTTACTCACATAATCCTCCAAATAATACTATGAGGTCAGTACTAGGATCATTGCCATTTTACAAGGAGAAAACTGGGCACTGAGAGGAGACCAACTTGCTCAAGGCTTAAGGTCACATCTGCCCTCTCTGTCTAAATCTGTACTGTCGCTGGCTGTGCCGCCGGCCTCTCCCACCAAAAAACACAAACCCACCCATGCACATATGTTCCACTTTTTTTTCCTGCAACTCATTCATCTTCTCCCCATTACAGATTGTTTTGTAGCTGTGACATAACTTGAGTGTGCAGATTGAAGACTTGGGACGATTTGCTTTTCATTTACAACTCAGTTGTTTACAGCAGAATACGAAAAGTATAGTTAGCAATGGCATCAGAATGAGGTGGTCCTTTTCATTTAGGTATTTTTAATTTAGTTATTTAAACATGATAAATACTCTGTAAATACAAAATAGATCAGGTTTCTCAAATCTTTTGGTTTCAGGACCCCTTAACCCTCTTAAAAATTCTTGAAGACTCCAAAAAGTTTTTGTTTTCTGGGTTATATCTATTTATATTTATCATATTAAAAATTAAAACTGAAAAATTAAATAAACATATTTCCATGAAAAATAACATTTTCTAAAACAAAAGAGATAGTGGGAAAAATGGTATTCCTCTGCATTTTTGCAAATTTCTTCAGTAACTACTTAATGGACAACATCTGGATTCTCATTTCTGTTTTTGATCTGTTAAATCTGGCTTTATAAAGATATGTAGCTGGGAAAAGGAGGGCTATTTTCAAAATGGCCTTGATAATTGTAAATATTCTTCTTGGACATTATACCAAAACTCAACAAGCAGTAGTTTCTTAAAGGTCAGTTGTAATATGCAACATTAAATTTTTGTACCCTATGACATTAAAATCCACTGGTCTGTCTTACATTTTGAATAGATTTTTTACCCATGCATGATTTTGTAACATTAAGCATTGGTCACTGGGAAAATACTGGTTCAGTGAGTTAGACATATCTTCCAAAGGTTAATTATATAATATCAGAAACATTGCATTCATTATTATCACCACTGATCTCACTAGAAAAGTCTTTTAAGTATTAGGAAACTGCCAAGTTTACAGTGGTGGATACAGATTCTCCAAAATTCTAATTTTCACTTGTAAGCTCAAATTGTATCATTGGCAACAAATACTAATATCAGTAGTTTTGCTTGAAGTGAAAGGCTTACTTCATTTCCCAGATAATTTCTACCAAATTGCCAAAACCAAATAATCATAGGTTGTTTGTCAGTCATTATTTCAAGTAAAAGCTGTTCCATGAAAAAAGTGGTTAGTTTAGCTGGTAGGCCAATAACACAAGTGGTTTTTCTTAAAATACAAGACCATTTAGTGTCTATGCAGTCCCTCTGCTTTCCTCCACCCATGGCAGGCATCACCCGTTGATTACAGCACTCTTCCCTGCTGACCCAAGAAGCTGCCTAAGACCCTTTCTCAAAGCCATCCTCCTTGTGAGTGGTTCTTAGCCCTGGTTGCAGATTGGAATCACCTGGGAAGCTGTTAGAACAATTCTAATGCCCAATAAACACCCCGCTTCCCAATTCCTATTTCATTTCACTGAAATGGGCAGAATCCAGGCATAGGAACTTTTAAACCTCCCAGATGATTCTAACGTGCAGCCAGGGTTGAGAACCACTGGTCTATGTAGAGTCCTAAATCTCCAGAAATTTGAGAATTTGCTAATTTAGGAAATGTGGATTTGGTCCTATAGTCCACATTTTTCTCTCCCTTATCCTTTATCAATTCCCAAAAGTAATAGAAAATTATATATTTGGTTGCCTGAATAAAAATATTTTATTTCCTGGGCATCTGTTATTCTTGATGTAAACATTATCTTTCTTCATAGTGCAACTCTCTGAAGTCTCTGCACACACCAGAGATACACTTGCAGAGGCCATTGAAAATGTAAAGCAAATGAACTTATTTTTAATGCTTTTTCAGTGGAACTTTACCAGGGTGATCCCAGGCTTTTCTTAGAAGCCTGCATGTGGCCTGTGGTGCTCAACTACTTGGAGGTATATTTATTCCATGGGAGTCCCTTTCATAATGACTGGGGGTGGGTTGCTAGCTCCATACCAAGAGTTAGAGGGTTTGTACTGCTGCCTCCTCCCACCCCAATTCTTCTTTGGCTGCAAGAAACTCTGGAGTAGGGGGACCAACTCTTTCTGTTTGCCCTGAGATTTTCCCAGTTTTAGCCCTAAAACTGCCTTGTCCCAGGAGACTCCTCTATCACGGGCTAATCAGGACAGCTGGTCACCCTATTCCGGGGTCCGTGGACAGATAGGAAATTATCTCAGCTCAGAGGTCTCTGCTCAACAGACTCACATTGCAGGTGAATACAATCACTGTATGTACTTCTCTGTATACAAACGGTCGGCCCTCCACATCCTTGGGCTCTGCATCCACAGATTCAACTAACTATAGATCAAAAATATTCAGGAAAAAACAATAAAAATAGCAATACACCATCAAATTGGTAGTAACTGAACAACACATAAGTGTACATATAAGAATGGCATCTATTGGATGTCGGTAGGGAGGGAGGGGGGAAGGGGGAGGGGCGAGGGGAGGAGGGGACGGATATATGCATACACAAAGAGTGCAATGCGCACCATCCGAGAGATGGACACGCTTGGGACTGGGACTTGGGGGGAAGGGGAGGAAAGGGCAACATACGTAACCTAAACATCTGTACCCCTATAATAACAAACAATAAAAAATAAAAAAATAAAAAATAAATAAATATCAAATACAAGAAATTAAAAAAAAGCATTACGACAATAAAAGATAATATAAACAAAAAACCAATATAGTATAACAACTATTTATGTAGCGTTTACATTGTATTAGGTGTTATAAGTAATCTAGAGATGATTTAAAGTATGGGAGAGGATGTCTGTAGGTTACGCAAATACTGTACCATTTTATACGAGGGGCTGGAGCATCCTCAAACTTTGGTATCCTTGGGAATGCAGGAACCAATCCCCCTTGGATACCAAGGGACAACTGGATGAATGTATATATAATATATTTACATGCACATTCAATTCTTGTTACTTGTGGTAGCTATGTTCTATAAAGTTACCACGAACACTGAATGGGACAGTACTGAAGTACTGCTTCTAGGAGAAATGCAGGGTTAGGTTCACTGCAAGCCTCTGGTCACAACATTTTCATCAACTGATCAATATGTAACCTTTTTAAAAAATATGTATTTCTGCTTAAATACGTCTTATTTAATATATATTGTTGATTCATTAAAATTGTACTCCCAGGCAACAGCAGCATAACTCATGCCTGAACAAAGCTTATCTAACACATGTATTTTCTCTATAAGGCATATCACATCTTCTCATGCTTAGGAACACTAGAGAGGACTTCAGCATTACACTGGGGACATTTTAAACCGTGAAATCACTATAAAAAAAGGCACTAAATAGGCCATGAAAAGAATAGACAATTATTTATAGTGTGAGAGCTGAAACAAGAAGGCAGAGCATTGCCTTGTTCGACCTTAGCTGGGAACATCTAAAATGTTTTGCTACTCTGCACATGTCTATGAATGACCTAGAAAGCTCCATGAGTATTGATTCAGGGTCACAAAGACAGTTTAGCAAGAAGGTGAATTTGAACATATGAAACCACTGAGATAGATAGATAGATAGAGATGAGTAGGTAGGTAGAGAGACCAATTGGTCAATGGATCTCAGATCTTTGTAGATCTTCTACAAAAGGAAAAAGACATTCTGCTATTAAGACATGATTGTCTATGAAGTCCTTGTAATCGTGCCTGGAGAAATACAATGTCACCTTTACCGAGGTCAAATGAAATTGTGTTCTAGTTTAGATGACAAGCATACCCTCCAGTTTGTCTTTCCCTGTACTTCCCACTATCAGCGGATCTTATTGCCTTCATACTAATTGGACCTTTCTTTCATCAGCAAGTCACTATAAATGCGAGTGCTATTTCCATCCACATATTAACTCTTCTCCCCATTACAGATTGTTTTGTAGCTGTGACCTAACTTGGGTGTGCAGATTGAAGACTTGAGACAACTATTTGCTTTTCATTTACAACTCAGTCGTTTACAGCAGAATAAGAAAAGTGTGGTTAGCAATGGCATATGCTGAAATCCTTTTATTGTTCTTTCTTGGTTCTCCCAGTAAAAGGGCAAAAAAAAAGATGTTTGAATAATGTCATCTTTTAAAAGAAGAGATCCATTGGTTTGAAAACAATGAACTATGCCTGAAGGAGAATTGTAATTATGAGAAAGTCAGAGGAGAAACTTATTTGCTAATTCTTTTTAAATGGAATCTGATGTGTTTGGTAAGACATTTATGAAGTGGTATTAATTGGAGATATTGAAATCTGTTTCATTTTAAGAGCTGATTGTGACCTGGTTATTTGTGACCATTTTTAAAAGAATACTTCTAAAGTATTTTTCTCTTTCCCTCCCTCCATTAACAACTTGGCTTCCATTAGAGCAGACCTTTGGCTACTGGACAACCTCCCTCTCCTTTCCTTCCTTGTACTCTCCTGTGACAGTTAATTTTATGTGTAAACTTGACTGGGTTAAGGGATACCGAGATAGCTGGTAAAATATTATTTCTGGCTGTGTCTGTGAGGGTGTTTACAGAAGAGAGTTATTTGAACAATAACTTAGTAAAGAAGATCCACACTCACCAATGTGAGCTGGCATCGTCTAATCCATTGAGGGCCCAGATAGAGCAAAGGCAGAGGAAGGGCAAATCTGTATCCTCTCCCATTGGTTTTATTTCTCTGGAGAATCTTAATAAAACTCCTATAAGTATTTTTAAACCAATTCTAATGTCACTTCTTCTGTGCAAACACCCCTGACTCTCCCAGACAAAGCCGGTTGCTCCTATCTCTGTGTTCCTCAGACCTCTGGCCGTGTCTTCATCAGAGGCCTCACATCCTTGCCTGGAATTTTTGTGTCAAGTTGACTCTCTTTCTTCATTGTGCCTCTCAAAGGCTGGACCATGCCATGTTCATCTTTGTACTTCCAGTGCCTGGTACATTTCGTGACATGGAGTAATGTCTATTGTTATTGGAAAATTCCACCAACACCCACAGCAGTCCTGGACACAGCTCTGGAACTGTGAGGGTGGTGAAATCTAATGCCTGTCAGCAAAGAAGGAATTTTGATCTTCCTACCTTGTTTTAGGGATAGCTGTACCAATAGGTGTTTTTTTTTCTTTTGGTATGGCTGGCTTTATATTGAGACAAACTTGGGATGATTTCTACCTCTGTCCTTAATTAGCTGTAAAACTTGGAGCATCCTATTTAACTATTTTGAGCCTATAAACTGGAGGTAGCAGTTCAAAGGCAGTTACATTTGATTGCCACTTCTTTCTGTTGGTAGAACCCCCATCCTACCGTAAAATGAAAATGACAGCTATTTAATTTCTCAGGCTCCTTTGCAACTAGAGATGGGCAATTGGACTTGAGATGAAGTTTTCTGGAGTGGGACACTGCTGGGAAATGTTTTTTCCCAAAATAAAAAGAGAAGGAGGGATACATCCCTTTTCTTTAATCAGACATTGTTGTATCTACATGGTCTACCTGCATCTGGGGCAGTCACCTGCAAGTGTGAGGGGGCATGTTTACATGGCTAATTCAAATATACTGAGGATAGTGGAGAGAGAATGAAAACAGCCTTATCATCAAAGCTTCTTGATGACATTATAGAACTGAATGAACCTTGGAAAGACCATGGTTTCCAGGCTTCTTGTTATATGAGTTAATAAATATTCTTATTGCTGAACCAGATTTTGTTCGTTATGCTATTACAAAACTCATTGGACATAAATACTTCATGATGCTGTTGTAAAGAATGATGAAATAATAACTGTAAAGAATTTGGCGTAGAGCTGGTGATTAAACAATGATAGCAGTAATTATTATTATAATGTTATTTTTAATATGATAAGATGATGCCAGAAATATCAATGGATTAAAAAAATAAGTCACCTGGCAGAGTCTGCATGTTTCATTATAAAGATTATTGATATCAAGGCCGGGCATACTATCCAGCACAGAGTAGATATTCAATGATTCTATTTTTTTGACACTATGGAGTATATATAAGAAAAAATATGCATAAATATATGTAAGTAATGAAACAGAAGTATTGATGGCATCTGTGAGCCCTTCCCTCTCCCATCTCCCTTCCTTCCTCTCTATTCCTCCCTTGCAGAGAAACCTATATCAGGTTTTAAAAGCCATTTTTAACCAGTGGAAATCACTCTGGAAGAGGTAAATTTCTACCCAGTGGAGGTATATAATTCTTTGTCCTATTATACTGGAACAGTTTTGGTACCTCCTATTCAGTTGTTTGTTCAGAGTTTGAGATATTAACCTCTAGAATAAAATTTTAATATTCTCATTGACTGGTGGGTTTAGAGCCACTTTCTTTAGAAGATCCGGAACCGTAACTGAGACCAAGCCACCAAATCCTGCTAACCTGGCTCTCCTATTGGATTCAGCTGGTCTGTCTGAGCAATGTGTTAAAGTTCCCAGCCACGCTCAGGCCTACTGAACTGCACCCATGCTGGAGATTCATAGCTTTCTCAGACATTTTCCAGCAACAGCTTAAATAGTTCTACTGCCTAAAATCTTCCCTTGAAAAAGAGATGTGATTAGGTATTTGGGTTTCAAGAAGCTTTATTTACTGTGTGCAAAGTAGAGGTGGTAAATAAAGGACTAGCAAGGAGAGTGTTGACTGTTCAAATTGTCAGTATATGTGAAATATTTTCTTTGGAAAAATGTTAACATGGAAAATTTTACTTTCAGATAATGCAAAGGTGGTGGTACTGTGTAGAGTCCTCATAGTTGTGCATTGTTTGAGCAGGTGTGTGCAGTAGTGTGGTGGTTTACAGAGTGGGCTCTGAAGCTCCTTCAGAGTTTGAAGCTGGCACTGTGACTAACCAGTCATGGACTTTGGGCAAATTTCTCTCACTCTTCATGGCTCAGTTTATAAAATGGGTTAAGCATGGTACCTGCTTCATAGAGTGGTTGTGAGGATTCAATGAATTAAAAACATGAAGCATTCAGAACAATGCCTGGCATATAAATGCTACATAAAAGTTAGCTATTATTATTACTTAAGTGTCAAAAATTCTAAATGCAAATGCAGAAATATTTGAATTACCACAAAAACTAAAACAAGCCATCTCAGAAACTATATAGACCATTAAGTTTTCCCAGTTAATTTATTTTGTGAATTAATAACAGTTTGGAAATTCTAGAAATGTCCAAAACCCCCAAACCAACTCAGTTTAAACAAATGTGGGCCAGTGTCTTGATAACTTGCAAAAAACAGTTTACCTAGAAGTGAAATATGCTCAATATTTTACTGAGAAACCCAATTTCCTTTTTTAAAAAAGTTACATGATTACATCAAAACACTATATAACTTAAAATTTTCGTAGTGCTCTGAACCCAATTTTAGCTCATTATCTATAGATATCTAGATCTTTTTCTCTTTGCAATCATTCCTTAGTCTTTTTCAATTTTTTCCTGTTTATGGAGTAAAAATATTATAACATTTTCAATTCTGCAAAAAGTTGCTGTTATTGAAGTAAGCAAGCCAGTAAGGGTCAAGCTATCTAGGAATCTATAAGTTTCAAGATAATTACATAATTAATAAATTTCATTCTTTAAAATTATGCCACCCAGATAAGGATATGCTATTCTAGCCTTAAAAATATACACAAATGCTTGCAAGGAAAGTAGGCATCAAATGTTAGTTTATCATTTTTGAAAACTAATAATAATGTTTTTAACAGAACATTGAGAAGGCAAGCTGCCTGAAATCTTTCTTTTCTGAAAGAAAGCTGAGAATAAAGAAAAACCTTGTTATTATCTTTCTTAGGCAGATAATTCTCCAACTTTGAGCTGATTTTTAGAATAACATTCTGAAAAGCTACATTCTTCAATTCTTTCTTTTGTCCTCAAAGGATAAATGTCTCAATTTTTCTGTATATCAGCTTTGGGTAATTGAATACATTTTTCTACGCATTGATAAAAAACTCTATTAGGATTTAAACATATTTACATATTTTAAATGTTCATTCAGTCACACGTAAAGGGAATAAGTTCCCATTCTTTATTATTTTTGATTCAGTTTGCAGGAACTAAATCATAGTTTCTGTGGGCACATGGGAGAGTAATAAATCATGCTTAGTTAAACAATGCTGTCTGGGCAAAACAATTCTTAAAAATAAATGCCAGTAACAAAAGTTAAGAAACAGTTGATAAAAACAGATGTATCCTTTGTTTTGTATGAACCTCAAATTTTGTAACATGGCAAAAATTAAAGATAAATTGGACTCAGTTCAACACTATGCATTTGGCCCAAAGTAAACTTATTCTTGTGAAAAAAACGAGGATAATTTTTGTATTTATAAAGCTATTATGGCTTGGGTTTATTTAAGTGTAGAACTTACTATATCGTCCTCAAAAAGATGTTTGAATGAAATTGATTTAGGATTTAAAATAGAAATCAGAGGATATGAGAGGAGGCTTAACTTCATGCCTATGCTATTTGAGACAATAATGTAACCAAATAAATTGTGTCTTTAGTTTGATTATTTTTTTGAAAAGCAGAAAACTTGACAAGGTCTGTTATCAAATACATTTTTTTAATTTAAAATATTTTTCCCCAAATAGCATTCAGTGTGGCCACATTTATGTTTTAAAACCCAAATCCTTCTCCATTTGTGCTGAGGGTTTATTTTCTAGCATCTTTTCATTGCATTGATCCCCAAATACTTACAAATTTTAAAGCTTGTAGAAGTCTATCTAATTTTAGCTTCAAACATAGTGTTATTTTGTGGATTGACAAAAGATTTAGAGTTCTGTAGTTTGGACTTACTCTTTAAAAACCAGGGGCTTGGGAACTTAGCCTCTTAAAGGTAAATCTTTTGTGTGGGCTCAAGGGACCCAGAATGAATTGTACTGAGCCAGAATTTCTTCTCGCACTATGCCATGGTCCCCCATGTAAATGACCTCTCATTGATTATCCTGAACAATGGTTCCACTATTTCTTTTGCTTCAATTAAACAAACTTTTTGAAAGACTGCTGGGGACTTCAGCATTGAAAAATTTCTAGAGAACTCAAAGAAGCAGCCCATCTTTAATTATACAATATCTGTTTAGCAAATGTGGTGTAATCACTGAGTGAAAGAAAAAAGTAACCACAGGCCTTCTGGCCCAATCTTAGAAACCATTCTGAAGAAAGATGTTTGTTATGGGTCCAAAAGAGAAAGAAAGAAAAAAGAAAGAAAGAAAGAAACAAAGAAAGAAAGAAAGAAACAAAGAAAGAGAGAATGTATTTGAACCTTTTGCCAGGAAAAAAAATGTGCTTTTTGCTCATGAGAAAAAGGAACGGTGTGGTAAGATTTAACCCAGATGAACCACACACCAGCTACAATTGAACGTTCCATGATTTACTCATTACATGACATGATTTACTCATTATATAGATGCAAGGCGCCTATCTTTCTTCGTACCTCCTTATTTTAAAAATAAATGGCCAGAATGATTTATTCATGGTAGTTGAGAGGTACCTCCTCAAATATAAGTTAGACAGAAGAATTTGGGTATTATTTCATTACTTATAGGAAGAATGAAATGGAAAAACGTATTTTGCAAAAGTGTAAATCTTGCCTGGGATTGGTGATTTCCTTAGCTAGGAAAGCGTGATATAATTTCTCTGATACTTACCCACCAATCCTTCCAACACTCCCTTTTTTAATTCCTGGATTTTGCCTTTAGTTAATTTTTTTTTTTTTTTTTTTGGTCTCATGGCAACTGTGTTTTTATTGTGAACTGCCTTAATTGCTTTCTGGAAGTAAGTAGGGAATGAATGTATGAATCAATGAATGAATGAGTGTAGGCAAATTTCAGCTAATAGGATGGAGTTGTGAAGTACCCCTGGCTAGGGTGCCTTTGACAGAAAAAGTTTGAAATATGCTTGCCTGGAGAAAAGAATCGCTCTCCAAATTGCTTCCCTCTCATTTGTGATCTCACCTTAATGTAAACAGTAGAAAAAGAATAAAACAATTTAGGATTTTCAGAGAGGGTTGTGTTGACATCTCGAATGAACCCATGGTTTAATCTTGCCATTTCTCAATAGAAGAATAGGTGTGTCACCTCATTGTAACTATGCTACTATTGTATCTACAGCATGGGATACTAAAATCCATGCATCTTGTCTTTGAGGTCATTCTCACTTCCTAAGGTGGTGGAAGGCAAAATATTTTTTTTCAAAAAACATTTGTAGCTTTTACTGTTTACCCACATCACCACCCTAGCCCCCCACACTTTAATTTGTATTTACTATTCCTGAAGGAGAAGTTGATAGCCAAACAGTGCTTTAGAATGTGTAGCTATTATAGAGAACGCAGGCTCTGGGGAGTGTTTTGGGTGGAGAAAGGAAGATGTAAATGGACAGAGACCCTCATCACAGGAGGATGACGCCTACAGCTGAAGGAAGTTTGCCCTCTAAAGCAGAAAGCAGTACAAGGAAGAGGAGTGGGAGTTTAGTCTAATCCAGGGATTTCTAAAATCAACCATACTTAGTACATAAAGATTTCAATAATGTGGGATAGTTAGGGAAGTTTATTTTCCACTTTTCTGAATGAATTGCTAGATATTTGAACATTTATGGGTTCTACAAAGCACTGAAAGTTAAGGAACTACCCAGACCACTTCCATTTACTCATCCACATTTCTGGGAACATTTTTTCCCATTCATCTCAAATTCGTTAATCTTAAATAATAACAACTATTTATTCACTTACTTTAGATTTATTTATTACTTAAAAAGAAATAAACTGATGTCAAGGTACCCTTCTCAGTGTTAATTTCTTACATGTTACCTATGTGTATTCATGTAGGTAATAGCAATCATTCTGGTTAATGCTATGAACTATAATGTGTGAACATTTCAGTGTGATGGTCCATTGCTGATAAGCCAACTCTCAGATACATCTTTCCTTAAAGGGATTTAGTGCTGTCCATATAAACCAGCACCAAGTCCCCAACTCCTACTGAGTACATAATAAATTTAGGCATAAATTTTTGGATAAATAATGAACAAGGTTGAAATGTAAATACCAGTACAAAACAGTACGGTCATGCTTTGCAACAAAATTCATTTACTTGCAAGTTCTCTCTTCATATGTATTTTGAGAGTACAATTGTAATACAACTTTACATCATAGTGACCACATCCCTGTGTCAAATGCTGCAGGGAGTTTTGGGAATGCTTCCAGATCCTGCTTGAATTATAACAAATCAAGTACCATTAAAAAAATAAAAACTTAAGCAATAGGAAAATCTTGTACATATCCCCTATGATATTCTGTATGAAACCGTTAATTAGGAACACCCTTCCCCTTTCTATAGGAGTGGCGATGAAGTGAGGAACTCTAAGAATATTATACAGGAAGTGTCAATGCATCACAATTTTTGCCCAGTGAAAGGTCATTTCTAAGTGAATAATAAAGCCCCTCTCATCAGTAGAAGGGTTGAATCTTATTTAACTTTGTACTCCATACAGTGCCTTGCACCTAGCAAGTGTGTGATAAATGTTCATAAGCTGTATTATAAATAATGCTTGATGTTTCCTGGGCTCCTATTTATACTGACATTGCCAAAGATGAAAATTTTTTAAAGGTTATTGATCATTTCTGTTGAAACAAATGGATATTGCAAAGAAACCTATGGGGGTATGGCTGTGTGTCTGTAAACATATATGTATCATGCATACATGTACATATGTGGGCATGTCCAGACCCTCAGGGGTGTTCTATAGCAGATAAATCCTCTAGGACCTAAATCCTCAGGAGCAGCGCTTCTTACACGTTCATGCACACACCCATCACCTGAGGATCTCATTAAATTACAGATTCTTTTTTTTTTTTTTTTTTTTTTTGAGACAGAGTCTCACTCTCTTGCCTGGGGCGAGTGCCGTGGCGTCAGCCCAGCTCACAGCAACCTCAAACTCCTGGGCTTGAGCAATCCCACTGTCTCAGCCTCCCAAGCAGCTGGGACCACAGGCATGCACCACCATGCCCAGCTGATTTTTTCTATATATATATTTTTAGCTGTCCAATTAATTTTCTTTCTATTTTTGGTAGAGATGGGGTCTCGCTCTTGCTCAGGCTGGTCTCGAACTCCTGAGCTCAGAACGATCCGCCCACCTCGGCCTCCCAGAGTGCTAGGATTACAGGCGTGAGCCACCGCGCCCGGCCAAATTACAGATTCTGATCCAAGTTTCTTGGAGACCCCCAACGCTACTGCTCTGGGGACCACAATTTGGGCAACACACAGGATACAGACCAACAGATCCTGAAAATCAGTAGCCACAGCTATCGCCTAGAACTCAACATCTGTAGTTTTCCTGGCCCTGCTCAAACACAGCCTGCCAAGTCATCAGATGCCATCTACTAGAAAAAGACAGTGATGTTTGGTCAAGTCCCAGTCTCTACATAATAGTCAGTTGTCGAGTATCTGTGGATCACCTACTATGAGCCCATTACTTGAATGGGTAGTGCCATAGGGTATGAGGAGGTGTATGGTATGGTTCCTTCCTTCAGAGTGCTTGTAGTGGGTTGGTAATGTGTGCATTCCTGCACTAAATGAGTGGAAAGCAAATGCAACCAGAAGACAATCAGATGCTAAAGTCTGTGTTTGAACGTTCAAAGTAGGGCAGATCACAATGGTCTGGGGAGGTCAGAGAAATGCCTTTGCCTTGGATAGGGCTCCCCAGAAACAGACAGAATTCGAGATGATTTAAGTGCAAATTGTTTACTTGGAAACTTCAGAAAACCAGTAGGGGAGTAGAAGAGTGAGAAAGAGAAGGCAGACAGCTCAGAAAGTAGCCTGGGAAATTTGGGGGAAAGTTTATCTCATTCAAGGAGCAAGGGAGTTGGGGTATTTATACACCAACTCCCATCACTGGTTGAGGGCTGCTTGGGGGAGCTTTAATTCCTCACATATGTGTCCTGCCACGTATGTTAGTGGAATGACTTGTAAAGTTGGGGAAATCAGAAGGCAAAGAAATGCAATGCTGGTAGTTGGAAGTAGCTGGCTCTTACTAAAGTGATTTAGGTCTCAGGGTCATGGGCAGGGCAAGGACTGCTGCTACAGTCTTAAGAGAATCACAGAACTTGAGCTGGAATTAGCAAGTACTTCATCTTCTTCAGCCCACCTGCTGCCAATGCCTGGTTGTCCTTTCTGGTGAATCTGGGATTCATCCACTTCTTCGGCTCATGTCTAGAAAGGGCACTCACTTGGTACAATTTTCTGCCTCGCTTGGGCCAGGCACATGCCTACTTCCCTCACAGCCACCAGTGTAAGAATGTCAGATGGTCCACCTCTGAAAAGAGGAAGATCAGATCTGTGGGATCAGGTCTGCCCATTTGTAGGATCTGATCCTGACGGGAGACTGGTCGGGCACATACCCCCGCACATGCTGCTGCAGCGTTGTGGGACTGCCAACTGTGGGTTTGGTCAGTCAGCCCAAATTACAGTTGACAATTACAAGACATTGTTGAAAATTGTTGCAACATGAAACTTTTGTAACCATTATTTACTACTGTACACTTGCAACTATTTGTGGGGACTGTTTGTCCTTTTACCAGCTCTTTAGTTTCTTGGGAACTCTAAAGTACAGAGGATCACATTTACTTGTCGCCACTATGAAGGGAAACAAACTACTCTTCCAAGATCACCTGGGTCCTGGTAATGAATCAGTTGAGAGAGAGAAGGCAGAAAGCAGGAACTGTCTGCGAATCAATGAGGAGTTGTCACAATCCAGCCGCCATCCACCTTCCAGCCCCATATCTCTCCCTCCCCTCTGTTATTCATCCTATGCTCCAGGCGTTTGAAAATCTTCATGGTTTCTAGAAGACTGAAGGCCTTTCCCCAGCTGATGGCCATTGAATGTGATGTGACCTCTCCATGGATACCTTCCTCCTGGTCCCGTGACATAACCCTATCATTGTACAACCAAACTTATAACACTCCCAAATCTCCCCCACACAGGGCTAGTTCTCTCCTTCTTGGTCCAGTTCAAAAGTCCATAATAACAAGCACCAAATTAAATTCTAATTGTCCCATCTCCGCTGCCCACATTCACTGTGAACTCCTCTAGGGCAGGGAACATGTCTTTCTCCTCTCTGTGTCCCCATCATCAGCACTGGATCTTATACTCAGAAAAAATCAGCAACTCAACCCTATGTCATCGGCGGTGGGAGGATATGCAATATCAGCATTCTTATTTGAAAATAGAGTTGTATATTCTCAAAATTTGTTTTTGTTTTCTTTACAATTTGTAAAAAGTTTATTATTGGTATTATATATTTACAGCTAGCATGTAAACTTTTTACAATATAAAAAAAATAAAGCTATTTTCATTTCAGAAAAAAATCTTCCCCAATTGATGACAGTTTTGTAGTAATAACTAGCATCCACCTGGAACCAACAAAGGATTGAGAAAATGAATCCCCAAAGTCATTGAGCCTATCAAAGTTTTAACTAAATTCATCATCCCTGGAGAAATTGTGGTTTTAAGTCACAGGTTGTTCCTTTTGTAGAGTGGCCCCCATGTTGTTTAGTCTTGATTTGCAAGTTAAATGTACAAATCATCCATCCAGCTCCCATTTCGCAGGATGTTATTCAACAGTCAGGATGAGGATAGTAATATGGTTGTCTCAGTTGCCTTTGTCATTCTTTTCCTTTTCCTCCTGAAAGTGTTTTTGTAGGCTTGCCGGATGTCACAGAAATGTGACCTGAGCAAGATGTGTGTCACTTCTTTACTTGAAAAGTCTCCATGACTCTGAGCCCAGAGAGGATGTAATAAATACATCCTGGTGCTTGGCCAGCATGTTCCAGCCAGTTAGGAAAACAAGGCAGAGGGCACAGGATTTAACACTCACAATGGCAGCGGCTGCACTCAGGGGCACACAGTTGATTCTACACAGGTGCAGGTTGTTGGTCTTCAGCTAAGGAAAAACAAGTGGCCATAGCATCCTTCCATGTGCTATGAGATCATTTGTAAGTGCATTTTTAAGCACCACATCTCTGTTTCCACCACCAAGTCTGCTGCTTTGTAGGGTCTGCACAGAGGGGGGACAAAACATGGTGATGGAGTGCATGCTACACACTAGTATGTGCTTTCTAACGAGCCAGGTCCTAAAGTAAGGTAAATTTGATATTAAATTAAAATTTGTTTCAGTTCATTTATTTGAGACTTAAGTAGGTGGACAGACACATGATTCAAGTCTGCCTCTTAAAATTATCAAAGCCATTCCTAACATGGTCTATTTTCCATGTTGACCCATGTTAGGAAAGAGGGCTATAATAACTATAATACCCTAACAAGTGGCTGAGACCACTTACATGGCTGAGAGAGTCTAATGAGGGAAGAAAATAATGAAACAAATGAAATCCTCTAAAATTGAAACAAACATTCTATTTCAGTCCTCTGTGGACAAGAAATGTTAGCCTGGCTTGGGTTTAACTTAAACCACTTCAGATTTAGTTAATGAGAATTTTTTTTAAAAAAATTGCCAAAAACCTATTTGAGCTGTTTTTATAGGTGGGGAGGTGGAGACCACCTGTCCTTTATGGAAAGCAATGTACTTGCAGGGCCCCAAGGAAAAAAGGCCTATTTTAAATTATAAAATTTCATGAAATGGGGCTTTATTATTTTTGTTATTTTTATTCCCCCCAGGAATGATGTTCTGTAATATAAATATAAAGCAGATATATATTACATCCTGAGGAAAAAATCAAATAAACCCATTATTTCCTAAAAAAGAAAAAAGGTATAGCCAGTTCTGCTTTCCACTTTTAATGATACATGCAGTTTTCTATGGAGCCTCATTTCAATTCTGTCTGTCCTGATTTCGATTTGTCCCACATATACCCATCCATTCAGCCACTTTCCTTGCAGAAGCAGGGACAAGGTAAGCCATTTGTCTAGTTGCTATCTTTCTTAATTTCAGTCTGTTAGGGTCAAGTTTCAGCTTGCATACAAACAAATGTGATGAGAAAGGCTTAAGCAACAATGAGTAAAGTATTAAAGTGTTGACATTTACTGAATGTTTACTATTTGCTAAACACTATTCTATGTGGTTTAACTCATTAAATCCTCACAACAAACCTATGAGGTGAATAATGTTACTATTCCCATTCTGTAGATGAAGAAACTGAGTCAAAAGGGGTATGGAACTTGCTCAAGTCCACATAGCTGGTAAGTGGCTGAGTCTGACTCCAAGGCCACACTCTTAGTCAGCATATTATACTGGGTGGATGCTCCCTACCACAAGCCGATTCATTCAAGTGATGGAATCTTGCACAGACATATCCAAGGTGGTGATCACTGCTCAGTCTACAGTGGTAAATGTTCCTTCATGGACCTGTACTTCAATAAATTTGCTGCCTGCTGATGCCTCATATGTGAAAACCTCTTTTCATGATCCATTTGGTTTCACTTTTCACTTATGTCAACTACTAGGAGCCAGGACCTACTAGAATCACGGATGGCCAGGCCTCATCATATGCTTTCTGGATAATGAGCCCATGCTCCCCTGTCAACCTCATTCTCATCTTTCATCTACTAGACATCAAAGATAAATTATATAGATGCAGAAGTATACAGCCCTCTCCACATTGATATTTCCTTCTCTCTAAGCTGTAATTATGCCACCTAGAATAGGTAGCAGAGACACAATTGAATGAAAGTTCAAGTGAGAATCCAACCTTCAATTACCAATACTTTTGAGTACTCATTCATTCCTTTCGCACAGGTAAATTCAGATGGATATGATGTGATTTCTTTCCTTTGGAAGCTCAGAGACTGATGGAGGAGAAATAGACTTGAACTTGCAAATTACAACATGGCACAGTTGGTATGATTGTTGAGGCATGACCAAAGTGATCATATATGGGAGTATAGATGGCAGTGGGGGTGGGAGGTGGTGACTAACTTTGGCTAAGGGGACTAGGAAGAACTCACAGAGTAGGTAAGATTTGAGCTGGATCAGGAGAGATAAGCAGAAGAGGGTAAAAACTACCCAAACAGAATAGGCTGTGAAGATCATAACGTACATCAAAGCAAGGTGCGTTCAGGGAAAGACGTAAAATCCCGAGTAGACAGAATGTAGGGGGCAGAAGCAGAATGGGCAGGTACGAGGTGAAGTTAGAGAGGGAGGCTGGAGCCAAGCCAAGGAGTTCAGATAGTATCCTGCAGGCAGCAGTTGAGACTTCAGAAGACTTCGTGCAAGGAAGTGGGATCCCACTTGTATTTTTCCCTCTCTCATTGGCCCCCCTCCAGCTATGTATGTTTTTATTATATTGCTGCTGCTATTTTGTTGTTATTGTTAGTTAAAATTTCATCAAACACTTATATGCCAGGCATTGTGCTAAGTGCTTTATATGAATTATCCAGATGTATGTTTGGGGAACCCATAGGAGCTGCTAGGGAGTCATTCCTGCTGTGTTGTCTGAGAGGTCTCCACTGCAATCCTCTTATTTAAGAAAGACAAAAGAAACCATGTATTTTTGCTACATTTAGGACATATCTGATAAAATACTATTTCTTATTTATGAATTTGCCACACCTGAGCATACCACAGAAGTGGGGTAAATCCTGGCATTACGAAGAACTGGATGTGACCTTTACTGGACAGAAAGGTGCACCTCAAGGGAAACAATCCATCAATTGCTCCAGAAGCAACTTTTTCTGCCCTTTGGTCCTTCCAGTTGTATTCTTCATTCAATAGATGTGCTTTGGATCCCACCACATACCTGGAAATGATCTGTGAGTCATCATGGCCTCCCACAGTGACAGAAATACTATATGGCTATTAAACATGACTTCATTTAAGTTGGGGCATAAAAGATCCCTGCATTAATTTGGGAGATAGAGAAAATAAGAATCGGTAGGATTTTATTTTTTGTTTTACATATACAACTCGGGGTGCAATACAGAAGGAAAAATTGTGACACTGCTATCAAGCTGTTGAAAACAGTTTGCCCACCCAGATGGGCCCTGATTTGAAAGACAGGCACACCCACTTGGTTCCCAATAAACAGCCCTGCAGTTCTTACACCTGGCTTCATGCAAGCACAGAAGGTGAGGCATAAGCTAATTAACAACTTGTGTGATTCTGGGCTGACTCTAACCCCGTGGCTATCTCTGACTGTATACCCACAGGAGACTCCCCTTTTCTTCTTAAAGATAAAACCATGGGATTTGCTGGAAGCCCGGAAACAAGGGAGGGGTCTAACACTAGGGTCCAATCAGTCACAGATTGTACATTTTAAAAATCAGAGCATCTCAAAGTTGGATTGACTTTTCTGTATTTCAAAAATAATTTAAATCCCAGTAATGAAATTATCTGTTACTTGGAACCTCTGAAAACAAGTGAAGGTTTTACTTTGGTGTTAAAGAGAAAAATGTGAACTTAAGTCAATTTTTAGATGAGACCAGAACAGGATGAGAGAGAGAGGATCCTTGGGCCAAATATCACCAGGGTCCTGTGGCTCTTATCACAAACACTGCAAATGTCCCATGTCTCGTAGAGGCCCATTGCCTTTCGACGGACCAAGCTCTCCACACAGAAAGTGGTGGGGCTTTTTTAGGGCAAAGTTTTTGCTGCTCTCTCTTTATTGCAGTTACTTTCCCGAGGACCCCACCCTGGACTTCCTCTCTCATGTCCACCTTTTAATGTTTCTTTTTGAAAGAGGTTGGGTAGAAATATACATATATACATATTTTGCCTATTGGTTTTGGTCTTTAGGAATATTGTTCCACAAGATTTTATTTAGAAAGTTGAACGAAGTCACTCAAATTGAGCAGTTACTAGCTGCTTAGACTACGACGATGATTCTTGGGACATCTGGACTTTAGCAATTCTTAAAACTAAAAGGACTTTCTAATAGTAATATTTTAGGCATTAGAAATGAATAAGAAGGGGCATTGTATCTGAGCAAAATAGACTGCCTGACATTTATAGGTAATTTCATTAGACCAATCTTAAGTGAAATGAAATAATGGAATCAAAGAATGTCAGAGCCAGAAGGGAGGTAATCCATTGTAAAGCCATTATTTTTGAGAAGAGAGAACAGATCCAGAGAATGAAATGCATTGGCCAGCTGCAACAGAGACTGTCTGTCCTCCATCATTTTTCCTACCCTTCTGTCTTGATTAGCTGAGCATGTGGCAACCTGAATCCAGGCTACATGTTCCAGCCTCCCTTGTTGTTAGACATGGTCATGCTAAGCTTTATTTTACTTAGCCAATGGGAGGTAAATAAAGGTTGTGTTTGACTGTCTGGAAGAGTTTTTCTCCCCTTTTCCCTTCTTGCTGGTGGAAATTCTGACAAGATAGGTGGAGCTGGTGCCATCTTGGACCATGAAATGGAAGCCATGTGCTGTCTGGTGTGCTCAAGGATGGAAGAGCAACAAGGTAGATGGAGCCTGGGTCTCTGAAATATGGCGCTTTAGACTGACTGTCTTCTACAGTTCTTTATCTGTCAGAGAAATAGATGTCCATCTTTGTTTAAGAACTCTTGTTTTGGATCTGTCTGTTACTCTCAGCCAAACCAACTTTAAACTGGTATACCAGTAGTCTAGAAAATTGTTAAATTGATTAGCAATGGCTTGATGGAAGCGGACATGATGGGTGACAGGCAAGGCCTGATTCTAAATCTAAGAGAGAAAACACTTTAAATATTTCCTGTTGGAAGTTTCCAAATGCTGATCCACAAATAGCTGCATCAGAATTACTCCGGGAGAGGTGGCCATACATCCATATTCCTGGTTCCCTCTCATGGAGATTTTGATTTAGTAGGTATTCTATGGGGCCCAAGACATTATTTAAAAGCTCCCTTATAATCCTGATACCCAGGTATCTTTGGTAATTATTGTTCTCTGCTGGGGGTGAAGAGTGGGTGAATCAGACCATCAGAAAAATTTGTTTGTTTCGGGGAAAAAAGCAAATAAATTTGAATTCTGAAATAACTTATTCCTCAGGCTATTTGGATCCACCTCTCCTTCTCCCTGCACCCACTGAGAGTCTCATGGATGTCGAATGTGGCCTAACAGACCATTCTTTCAAACTAGCCTTAGTCAAACCTACAGTGAAACAATTGCCTGTGGTTAGATTGCATGTGGCTAGTGTTTGGACATTTTTTTTTTTTTTTTTACATATTATGTTTTCCATGGGAAGTTTAGTCAACTCCAGTGTGCATTACTATATGTTAATAAATCATAAATGTGTCTGTGACAAAAAGAACTATCATTAAAGTACAGAAAGAGCACACTTTTTAAAGATTCCAGGGCCTCACACCTCAGAGGTTGAATTTTTTGGTCTTTGCAAAGATCTGCAAACTCTGCAGATTCAGTTAAATGGCTGCCAGCTGAAGTTGGCCTAATAGCACTTGGTCATACCAGCAGGTCCTCCTGGCAGCAAAGGTGACAGGTCGGGGAAAGTGCTACCAGAGGCAGACCGTAGCAGGTGTGAGACATTCCTAACAGCGGGTGAACAGAAAGGGATTATGCTAAGCAGCATGTCTGCACCAAAGAAATAAATTCTCTTTCTAGATCCACCCTCATGTTGACATGTGCAGACTTGGGAGTTCCATTCTCCTGCCTTCTTCTGGGAAGCTAGAGGAGAAAGATCCTCTGCCAGGAAGAAACTCAGGACTCACAGGACTCTCCACAACACTCAGCAAAAATAAAATAAAACAGCACCAAAGATCCATTTTAAGACAAAATTTGAAAGTGAATACCAAGGGTATCAAAGATCTCATTCCAACTTGGTCACTAACTAACCCAGTCTGAGTCTGGGTAAGTTACAAAAGCTTTCTGTTTTTTAATTTTATCCTGTGCAGAATCAAGGAGTTGAACTTGATGAATTGCGAAATCACTTTTAAAAGTTGGACAATTTTATACTATTTATCTAATAGCTAATTATGCTATATGTAAGTGGATTAAGAGAAAATCTTCTCTTGATCAATTATATGTTTGCTTTTATTTTAAAAAGATAAAAATCCAAAATCCTAATATAAAATCATTGGAGAGACACACATGTCTTCAGAACCTGAATTTCTAAAACTTTCTTAGTTGCCTAATCCCCATGAACTCTGAAGGCATCCTGCTGTCTCTAGTGAAAGATTTCATTATGCAAATATTTAGGCTAGTACTTTTAAACATCCATGAAGGTTTATTTCAATGTCCCAAATAACATCATCCAGTGGGCTCAAAACATATGGAGCCTGGGCACTTATTGATAGGATAGCCATCAGCTCTCATCAATCAGTAGTCTCTGAAACCTAATTCTGTGCTTACTGATGGTCTCCTGAGTTAAGAGAAACTGCAACCAGAAATAAGATAAAGCTCTTTTATTGGCTGCTGTTGTTGCAAAGCGGTCTTGAATCTATCATAGTGCTGTCTCTCTTTAAACTCTCCTCCTTCCTCAGGTAACATCCCAGCAGTAAAATCCTCACTTTCTAATCCTTCCATATAACCTGCTACCTTGACCCAGAGGATATTATCCATGCAGCAGGATTGGAAGGAAAATGGGAACTCTCACAATTCCCAGAGCTCATAGATTAAGTATGATTGGAATTCAGGGAAATGGAAATAAAAAAGCCAAACTTACTTCATCCACATGCCCAACAGCTCCATAGATCCTTGCCATTTGTCCAATGAGGTAGGGGAATCTCTCACCAATCTCTTTCAGCATTGGAAGAAAACTGTTCAAAGCTACTGGTTCATAACCTGCTATCTCTATGAGGATGTTTAGGATGATGTCATTATGAGTTGAATCCTTCAAATGCCCAATGAGGAAAGGAATACACTTCTGAACTACCTACAAAGAGAGAGAAGAGGAGAAGGGAAGAAAGAAAACAAAGAGAAAAGTTAATTACATCAGAATCAATTTTGAAAGCAAACATTTTGTGACCAAAATGTTTTTCTTCAATTTTTCAATTTTCTGAGTGCAACGCATTCTGGGATTGGTACCCTTGTTGGACCTCAAGCAAATCTCCCAAATGTGGAATCTAAAACTTACAATAAAATCTTCAGGGATTTTAATTTCTTTCTTTCTTTCTTTTTTTTAAATCTATGCCCTGCTGTGGAAGAGTGAAGTTTACAAAATGCTTTAATGCCGCTACTCATAAATCAAGTTTTGATGTGTATGTCTTTATCAGGAATGCTACATTTCCCTCAACCACCATGAAAGCTATAACTTAAAGAAAAATATAAATATGCAAGAGATTCTTATTGGTTTTACTCAAAGCTTCAAGTTGGAGAAATACTGTTTAGAAATGTTTAATAATAAAAATAAGAAAGTGGGAAAGATCTCCCACATTTTCTTCAATTTTCCATTTTGGTCACAAAATATATATATATTTTTTATTTCAGGATATTATGGGGGTACAGATGTTTAGGTTACGTATGTTGCTCTTATCCCCCCCCGCCCCCACCCAAAGTCCGAGTTTCAAGTGCGTCAGTGCCTCCGATGGTGCACATTGCACTCTTTGCCTATGCATATACCCGTCCCCTCCTCCCCCCTCCCCCCTGCTCGACTTCCAATAGATGTTATTCTTATATGTGCACTTATGGGTCACAAAATATTAATAAGATAAAATTATTAAAGCAAAATGATTCATACCATATTCCCCCTATTTAATATTTTTTCTTGATTCTTTATGCTTTTATGAATACAAAGATGAAATAATTCATATTAAAAAATGGAACTCATGTGGAATGAGATTACTATGTTTTTTTTTTTTCTTTTTTTGAGACAGAATCTCACTCTGCCACCCACGCTAGAGTGCTGTGGCACCAACCTAGCTCACAGCAACCTCAAACCCCTGAGCTCAAGTGATCCTCTGCCTCAGCCTCTGGAGTAGCTGGGACAACAGGTACTTGCCACCACGCCCAGCTACTTTTTCTACTTTTGGTAGAGACATAGTCTCACTCTTGCTCAGGGTGGTCTTGAACTCCTGACCTCAAGTGATCCTCCCACCTGGGCCTACCAGAGTGCTAGGATTACAGGCGTGAGCCACCATGTCTGACCATGGGGTCACATACTGACAATTTAATGAATTGTTTTGTCTGCTAAAATAAAAGAACTATAAAGGGAAAGCTGTGGAAAGTGAACAACAAAAGTAAAAAAGATTTGCTCATCCATATTTCTGCTTCACTTACTTCTTTTGTTTGTTGTGGGTTTGCTTTTTTTATTTGTTACTTTTTTGGTCAGGAATACTTTAAGTGTAACTTCCAGTATTAAAGCAAAATCTGATGCCCAGGTCAATCTGCCCAAGGCTGAACTCATAATCATTATCCACCTGGCTGGCTACTCAAGCCAGAAATCTGGGAATCACTCTCCGCTACTGTTTGTCCCTTACCAGCAGCTGTACTCAAACAATCACCAAGTCCTGTCGATTCCACAACCCAAGTGTCCCACAGTTCTGTCCACTCCCCTCCATTCCTATTCATCTATCCATTCCCTCATTCAAAAATATTGATGGAGTCCTTCCTATTTGCAAGGTGCTGCTGTAGCTAAGTCTGACAGGATTCCTGCCATCATGGAATAATCCACTGTCAAGTAAGGGAGACATTCAGTAAAAGAAATAGTTACATCAGAAATGCACAATTATAAATTTTAATAAATACCAAGTAGGAAAACTATAGGGATCTGTGAGAGACAGTCTCAAGGCCCTAATTTAGGCTGGTGGAGGTGGGGGGTGGTCAGAGAAGGCCTCTCTTAGAGGGACACGAAGCTGATATTACTGAGCCAGGCATCCTGCATATAGGTTATTCCAGCAGGCTCCCCACGGGTCTACCTGCCTTCAGTCTTGCCTGCCCAATCCCTTCTCCCCCTGTGGTCAAAACGCTGTCCCTTCTCTTCTTAAAACCCTTCAGTCACTTGCCCTTGCTGTCAAGACAGAAACTTACCTTACCTTCTCTGACCCGACTCCTGTCCCTCTTCCAACACTCAACCCACTCACCCACCCATTCCACCCTCCCCACATCCAGACCCCACCATGTGTCACGCTCCAACAGTGCTGAATTCTTAAAACATCTTCTTGCCCTGCTAAGTTTTCTCTTGCACCCGGGATTTTACTCACGTGATTCACTCTGCCTGGAATTCTTGTTTCCTCTATTTTTCTGGAGTAACTCCTAATTATTCTTGAGGCCTCATATGAATTGCTATTTCCTTTAAAAGCCATTCTCAACTCCTCTCCTCTTTCCTCTCAGTCTAGTGTCTCTGCTGAAGCTCCTGTTGTGCCCCAAGTGGCTCTGAGCGGGCCCTTCTCATGCCTCCTTCTTATCGCTGGTCTAGATGTCTGCCTTTCGGGCAGGACTGAGAGCTCTACAAGGTCAAGCATCACGTCTATTTGGCAGACCATCGTATACCCAATGCCTCGCAGAGAGCCTGGCTAGAGGTGAGTGAATGAGTATTTGAGGAACAAGTCAAAGAAAGGAAATTTTAAATGACCTTACAGGGTGTCATTTGAGTAAAATATGTCCCTCTACCCCATAGTAGTTGAAGGGTTGTACGTAATGTCTAAACATACGTACTGTCATGTGTCATATACAACATGACTAATGGGGATATAAAGGAGGAAAGTTTCGAGATAACTAAAATTACCCTACATATAGATTCAGACTTTATATTCCTATCTAGTACTTTTGGAGGAAAGCACAGGGTTAGTTTCTGGTAAATGGCATATATGAATGGCCAGTTCTATAAATGCCGCCTGTGCATTTGGGAGCCATTGTATGTCCTCGGGAGAAGCCGTGAGTCGCTGGCACATACAGCAAAAGTGTCAGCCAGCTGCTCTGGGTGAGGGCAAATACTTAACTTGAGTTTTTAGAACGGAAAATGCTTACACATTTCCTTCCCCATTCTAAAAAGTTCCATTTCCCAGCCCTTACTCTTCAGCTCCTATTCCTGGAACACCAAGGTCTCTGTGACGTGTGCTTCTAGTCATGCCGATTTTATTTTTTCATTTACACTCCAGCCATACATCCCAAGCCACACAGTGAGTGTTTTATCTGTCACCCCATAAAGAAAAAGAAAGGAAAAGAAAGGAAAGGAGGAAGAGTGTGAGAGTGAGGAAAGGAGGGAAGAAGGAAGGAAGGGAAGGAGGGAGCAACGAGCAATCAAGCAAGCAGGAAGGCTCACTTGCCTAAGGCAAATGCATATGCACAGTTTAACTCCTACAAAGAGGAAAGAGAAGCCCTGAATAATGTAAAGTAAGTAATAGCAATTTTACAAGTTAAACAAAAGTTGATTACTTTACTCTGAATTCCTAATAGCCCAGAGTTTGTCCTGATGGTGATAGAAAAGACAGATAGTTCTTGAAGTTTATCACACACATGAAAGAAAAGTGGTGTTTTGGGCCTTAGATAGATTATTCTTGGATTAAAAGGAGTTTTATTTTCCAAACACAGGGCATTTCCTTAGGCTGGTGTCTTCAGTGCTGCCTCATTGGGATCTGGCTTCACGTCCCAGGGAAAGCCTTGTCTTTGCTGAGAGCAGAATAGCCACTAAGACAACCTAGGTGGTTTGCAGAGAGAAGCTGAAACCCCATCCCATGGACTGCTGGAAGAGCTGCTGAACTGGCCTCTTCGCCTCAAGTCTCTCTCCCTTCTGTTCAGCTTCCTCACTGCCACTAGAGTCATCCTTCCCACAGCCCAATCTGCTCATCTCAAGTTTCTCTTAGAGACTTTCAAAGATTTCTCATGGCCCATGGCATTCCAGGGTCTTGTCCATAACCCAGCTACATGGCACTGATCATCCACAGTGGCATGAACATGGATGGAAATCTCAGACTTTCAAATCTGATCTCAGGTATCTCTGCTTCTGGGAAGCCTTCCTTCCAGCCCATCTTAACACATACAGGACCTGGAGTTAGAGTAAGAGCAGAGGCCCCCATACCACACACCCAAATATTCAGCAGCTATGTAAAATGGCTATCCTCCACCCTGACAAATGTACTTGATAATAATCTGCAATGCTTGACTTGAATTTAGAAATTTTGGTCTTCGTAGAAGGGTAGAGGGAATAGGGAGAGATGCTCTCCACCTCTCATTCCTTGCCCCACCCCTTCTCTTCTTTTCCTACTCCTGGCTTTGCCCTGCATGTGAACACCCAGCCCACATATGCATGCTCCTCTAGGCCACCCTCAGGAATATGGGGTCAACTGTTGGCACAGCTCGTTCTCTGGAGAACAGACCAGGAACCAGCCCTTCACAAGCCTGGAAGCAAACTGAGGTACCTAGGAAAGGAATTCCAAAGTCGCAGGTACCCGAGCTTAGTTAGTAGGCAAGGGGGCGAATGGGAATCAGGGCACAAGTAGAGGAAGTCAGGACAGAATCCTCTAAAGCAAGTAGCCCAGGGAAGGGCCCCAGCCTTGACTTCTCTGGTCTTTCCTGAGCAGAATTAGTCACTTTCTCTGCTGTGCTCCTATAATAGACTATTCACAGGTTTAGCATTTTGTCCTTGAAGTGTTATGGATACATCTCCCCTGGCCATCTAAAAACAGTGCCACAACTTAATGGTAGCAAATGACATTTAAATTCTTATGTATGGAATAAAAGATAGAGTGAGTATACACACACACTCACACTTTCTTTTCTACTAGTCCTCAGACCCAATTTTCTCTTTTAGTTAGTTTAGTTGCATTAAGAATCTATTAATCTCTAGAAATCTACAAAATGCTGCTCTCATTTACTACTTATTCCCATCATAATGAGAAATATTATATGTTCCAGAAACCATGGTTCTGCTCCAAAGACTGCTCCAAAACAGTCTACATACTCCAGCACTCCATCTTCTTAATGTTCCGTAAACGATGTCTTCTTTTAAGTAAATATCAAAAGTGACCTCTGAGTGCTGTCAGCCGGTGATGCTGTGTTAGATGCTGTAGGATTAGGTATGTGAATAGGAATGCTCTACACTGATGAGAAAAAAATCCTAGAAAATGACTCTCTCCTTTAGGGACCAGATCACAAAAGCAGTCCCCTTGGGTCTGAGCATCCATCAGTGGAGGGCTGCCCTTGCCACTTTCCGTCATTCATTGCTGTGTGCTTGGACGTGGGCTAGAAGTCCACGTCCTGGGGATAATAACAGATGTGCTCATACATGTTACTAAATTCTGTTCCTTTTGTTGGCCGGATTACAGCATGGTTATGGCAGCCAAGAATACAGAATTGATTCTCATAAAGGCTGCTTGGGAAATTGACCACCCAGCCTTTTCCTATAAATGGATCCCAAGGATTCTCTGGAGGTACCAACCCCAAATCACTAACCAGGCACTGCCTCCCTCCATCTGGGAAGGATAGTTTCTTGAAAAGTGGGATGCCCAGAGGGCAACGATGCAGGAAGGGGATTCACATGCTCACCTAGCCACATCCTGGAGTTCATAGATATGCAGATGTTAAAGCTACACAACCTTTGCAATCTCGTGGACTAGTCAGCTTTACGTAGAGAAATATTTCTTTCAAGGGTTGACTATTGACTGTCCTTCTCTGAAGAGCCTTGCTGTCACTGGTTACGAGGGTGGGTAGTGAGAAGGGCTTTCAAGAAAATGTGAAACATCCCTGCATGTTGCCCTTGCTGGAGAGCTCACTCAGTTCACCTCTGAGTTACAGAGCACCCATGAAGCTTTTGTACAGCATAAAATTTCCACTTCGATTCAGATTTCACATGGTCAAAAACCTCTTTATTTAGCTCCTCATTTCATCCTAAACGAAATTAACTAGACTTAAATGGAAAGCTGCAGTCTGCATTTCTGGTCGTTGCCACTTATTTCCCTCTGCTGTCTCAGTAAACCCTTTGTCCATAGTTCCTCCTGCTCTCCTTGCCCACTGCCTACTTAAGGAAGGGGCGAGGGAGGAGATGAATCAGGCATTTTCATATCTCACTGCCTGTGGTGGTGGTTCCCCTGTTTCAGCTTCTTCCTGCAGGTTAGGATCCTGGCACGGTGGGGTCCATTCACATCACTATAGGTGCTTCTGAAACCCTGGCCGCTTCCTTCTGAGATCCACACTCAGCACCGACAGCGCCTGCCAGAATCTGCGTTCACCCTCTCCTCCTCACTCTGTTCATTCTCCTCCTTCTCTGTCTAGCTCACCTCTGACTGCCCTCTCTCCCTCTCCTTCTGCTGTATCATCTGGAACTCCCATTTGCTCCACAAACCACAGCTATACAGCCTCCATTCTTTACTGAGTGGAGGTCAAAGATTTTACTGGCTGGAATTAGACTGGGTTTGTGTTGTAGCTTGTTGTTACCTGTCTGGCTTTTGGAATGTGACCTACCCAGTGTCAGGCCTAGAGATATTCTGGGACAGTTTTAGGGAGGGTAGTCTGGCTGTAATGGCCAGTGGGAGACATGGATATTGCCCATATGTAGATTGGAGGGGAGATAAAGACGAGGCAAGTGTAACAAACCATCTTACCGAGTCACTCGGTACCAGCACTGTTCTCAACCTCTCCAAACTCTGGCTTCTCCATTTATAAAACAAAAAGCTGTTGTGAGGATTAAATGAGATAATGTCTGTATACAACACCTACACAGTGCCTGGCACATGGTATGAGCTCAGCCACCATTAGTGCCTTTTGTCTACCTCCCCGCCTCTCACCTGCTGGAGCCAGCACTGGGAGAACTACTCCCCTGTACCCTTCTTAGGTGGAAGCTGCTCCATGACTTCTCCAGGCCAAGAGAGGAGGCAGTTAGTTGGGAGTCAGAGGGCCTGGTTTCAAAGTCCTGGAGCTGTCTTACCATTTACTACCTGTGTGACAGTGGTCAACCTCTGAGGGCATCCATTTTGGCTGATGTAAAATGAAGAAGAAATAACACATCAGAGAGTTATTGGCAGGATTAAAGAGCTATTAGATGTAAAAAAAAATCCTTTGCAAATGACCAAGATCTTTGCAAATAGTACTAATACTAACTCATCTGTGTAAAGTAATACTCATAAAGGGACTTGTGTGCCAGGTACTGTGCTGGGCAGTGGGAACACGGTGGTGGACAAAACAGTTCTCAAGTCTTAAGCATTTGTATCCCCTCAAAGTGGTCCAGAAGGAAAGACCAGCACAGACAAATTCATCACAATATGAAATTTGCCACGGCAGGAACTGGAGGAAAAAAGGAGGCAGAGAGGATTTCTGGCAAGAGAGTGCCATCTAGGCTGTTGTCTAAAGGACTGGAATAGTCAGCCAAGAGAGGGTGCCAGTGGTGAGGGATGAGCACTCCAGGTGGAGAATATAGCATGTGTGCCTGGGAGAGAGTGCCCACCAGTGAGTCCTGGGGACTGCAGTTGTTCAAGGTGCTGGGGCTAAAGGAGCCCTATGAGGCCAGGGAGTGACTGGAGGCCTGGTTTTAAATGGCCTCATAAGCCCTATCCTGAGTCTCTGGACAGCCACAGAAGGGCTGTATCCAGGGGTCTGACAAGATTTCTTTGAATCTTTTTACTGAATTCCTGCTATGTGCCCAGCACTATGCTAAGGAGTATGTATGAATATGTAGACATAAGGCTTGCGCACCTCAAAGAATTTACAGTGCACTGAACCGGACACACATGCAAAAATAATGACAATATATTGTTTTAAGGGAAAAAAAAAAGATGCATACTGGGAACACAGAGGTCCCCAGGCCTCTGCCTGAGCTCTGGCCTTGCTGCTCAATGCATGGGCCCTGAGGGAGCAGCAGCAGCACCACTTGGGCACTTGTAAAAAAGACAGAATTGAGGTCCCCACCCCAGGTCTACTGAGCCAAAATCTCTGGGGGCAAGGCTCAGGCATTGGCCTGTCTTCCTGATCTCATCTCCTGAAGCCTCCTGTGAAGCATGTTTTCCAGTGTCCAGGACTCCCAACCTTGTGTCACCTGCACAAAACTATGCATTCTTCCGGGTCTTCCGGGTCTGGCCGTGATGCTACTCCCTTTGTAGGACTTCATGGCACCTACTTTCCCCTAAGGCAGAATTTATATATATAATGTACTTTTTACCTCCAGTTGTTTTCTCTTTGCTGCTACATGCAGAAGCCGTAGTAGATGGTACTGTTCTGCTTGTCCCAGCTGAGACATCAAGGCCAGGAGTTCTGTCAGGTGTCTGTTAATTGGCTGAGGCTGCTTTTCATACACAGCAGGTAGCACCCTCAGCAACATGACATTACCTGTTGAAGGAACAATAAAAGGAATGATAACTTTATCAGCCCATGAGCAATAGAAATCACACTATTGTCAATGCAATAACCTTGGCACTTACGCATTAGATAGCACAGACTGATGGCCAAGTCTTCTGCTAAAAATATCGCTAAAGCATGATATAAACTGATTTCATAAAAGAAAATATTTTATGATATGATCAGCATCATTATTTAATGAAAAATTTTCCTGAGTAACACACCATGGGGATAGAGGAACTTTTACCGCACCCTTAAAAGGAAACAGTTCTCGTGAAGAATTCCTAATGAGAAACAACATTTGGATGATTAAATAAAATTAAGCAGTGCCACAAGCCTGAAACTAAATGAAACTGAACCAAAAAAAAAAGTGCAGAGGAATATATTCACATTCCTGAGAGACATGAAGGCATGATTTAGACAACTGACTTATAGAAACTATGCCTTATTTTTATCAATAGTTTAAAAAGCTAACAATGCAAATTTAAATCCCCAATTTCTGCACTATTTCTAGGGAAGTTTAGGCTTAGCTTGTTTGTCACACATGATTTGCCTCAAAGACACATATAGACAACTGGATTTTAAAATGGCAAAACCTCAAGAAAAAATATTACATTAGCTACAGGAACTTATCTGCAAACGACATATGGGCAACATCTGCTTATCACTTTATGGTATGGATTTTTTTTCTCCAAATCCTCTCAAGTACTTAAATGTCTCAGGGGCATTGGTTTTTAGGGATTTCTTGAACAAGCATTTCCTTGACTCTCTTTACTTTTACTTTAAATCTGGCTTTCTATATAGAAGACACACAGAAAGAATCAAATCAGGAGGAGTTACACTGTGTGGACTTTCAAGAGTAGTGGCAACATGTCCATATACAAAAGACATTTAGAAATGACTCCTAAGGAAAGAAGGCCAGGATTTTCAGAATATCAATATCTAAATTTAATGAAAGGGTGATTTTGAATAAAATGGAACATATTTGGGTAACAATAAATAATGAAAATTGCTTTTTCCACATGTGATTCATACAGTTAATCTCACACTGGTTGTAGTCACATGCCCACACAATACAAGATGGTGAAAATATTTCAGGTTTTCTTTCAAAAAGGTTGTGTCCATCAGTATTTATTTTCAACAATTTAATTTCAAACAATTTATATTGTTTGTTTTCTGTTTATTTTTACTAAGAGCTTCTCTTTAAAGGATCAGGAATTTTTCATGTACAATTTGTACAGAACATGTTAGATCATAGAACTTAGTCATGTGGACATACTGGCCAACTGCTGAAAAAGGTCATGTTAAATGGGACAGTAGTTGGACTCTAAGACAGGAAACTGGTGTAAGGCTTTTTGGTACAACACTCACTAAAGTCCCCGGGAGACTTGAAGGGGAAAATACCAGATTAGTCATTTTCAGCTGACTTCAATTTCAATCAAACAATACAAAAATAAATGCAGAAGAACTTTTTTTTGAATTAGAAACTGATGAACACACCGGGGTGTAGAAATCTTATAAATTTCACTCATAACTAACACAATCTTTTTAATTATGAAATATTTCAAGCCATCAGACAAATGTAGGCAATAATATAAGGAACATTGGTGTGCTCACCAACCAGCTTTGTCGAAACTTAAACTTGTGCTGTAATAACTTCCCTTCCCACTCACTTCCTTTTCTCCCCAGGGGTGACCATCACCCTGAAGGTAGTATTTATTATCTTCATAAGTGTTTTCACACTTTAATTACATGTATATCAATAAACATCTTATAGTGTTGTTTTCCCTGCTTTAAAATTTTATATAAATAGTATCATACTGTACATATCCTTTGCAACATATTTTTTTCTCATTCAATTTTTTTTTTTTTTTTTATTGAGACAGAGTCTCGCTCTGTTGTTGCCCAGGCTAGAGTGCCGTGGCATTAGCCTAGCTCACAGCAACCTTGAACTCCTGGGCTCAAGCAAACCTTCTGCCTCAGACTCCCGAGTAGCTGGGACTGCAGGCATGTGCCACCATGCCCGGCTAATTTTTTCTATATATTTTTAGTTGTCCAGCTAATTTCTTTCCATTTTTAGTGGAGACGGGGGTCTTGCTCTTGCTCAGGCTGGTCTCGAACTCCTGACCCGGAGCGACCCTACCGCCTCAGCCTCCCAGAGTGCTAGGATTACAGGCGTGAGTCACCGCACCCAGCCTCTCATTCAATGTTATGTTGACGTTTTATCTCTAAGAAGCTCTCCTTCATTTATTCTCATGGCTGTATGGTATTCCATTGTATAAATATGCAACAATTTATCATATATTCTACAGTTGAAAGACATTATATTATTGATATTATTATTTGCTTTTAACAATAGTGCTAAAATTGGTGCTATACCTATCTCTTTACGCGTAAGTGGTAGATATTCCCTAGGGCAGTGTTTCTGAGTTTCATGTGCCTAGAAATCACCTGGACATCTTGTTAAAACATAGATGCTGATTCACCTGGTTGGAGGCAGGACTTGAGAATATGAATTTCTAACAAGCTCTTGGGTGATGCTGATGGTCCCTGGACCACATAATTAAGTGGCAAAGCAGTGGATATGTTCCTGGGAGATGAATTTCTAGATGTTCCAAAATTTCTTTGTGAAGTGGTTGTTTTAGTTTTCTTATAGCTGCCATAAGAAATTATTGCAATTGTTATTAGTGGCCTGAAGTTACACATATTTATTATCTTATATTTCTGCAGTTCAGAAGTCTGATATGAGTCTCACTAAGTTAAAATCGAGTTGTTGCCAGGGCTGCGTTCCTTCCTGGAGCCACTAGGAGAGAATCTGTTTCCTTTTCCAGCTTTTAGAGGCCACTTACAGTTCTTGGTTTGTGGCTTCTTCCTCCAACTTCACAGCCAGAAACAAGGCATCTCTCTGATCCTTTTTCTGTCATCTCATCTCTCCCTCTGATTCTCTCGTCTGCCTCTCTTTTCCACTTTTAAAGACCCTTATGATAACACTAGGCCCACCTGAGTAATGCAGGATTATCTCCCTATCTTATATAGCAACCTTATCCTATCTGAAATGCAATACGACATAACACGTTCACAGGTTCTAGGGGACTGTTATTCTGCCTGCCACCAAGATTATAACAATTTACACTCTCAGCAGCAGCATGAGTGTTTCTGTTGCTCCACATTCTTGCTAACATTTAGTCTTGATAGACATTGGGTTTTTGTTAATCCGATGGTGTGTAAGATGGTATCTCATGTTTTTGTTTGTTTTAATTTTTATTTCCTTAATTTCTTGTGAGGCTGAGCATTCTTTTTACATATATTTACATGTCATTTCCTCTCTTGTGATTGGGCCATTTATATCCTTTGCCCATTTTCTATTGGGATGCTTACTTTCTTCTTATTAATTCGTAGAAATTTTGTATTTTTTCTGGAGACTATGTTTTTGTAGGCTTATCAATTTTAAATTATAATCTTAAAATAGTTAATTTTTTCTAATTTTTTACGTTGTAGCTTATGTTTCTTGGTATTGAAAAGTCTTTCCATACTCTACATTCATAAAAACATTCTCCTATATTTTCTCCTTAAATCAATATGGTTTATTTCTTGGTATATATCTTTAACCCATCTGGAATTTACTTTTGTTCCTATAAGGAAGGAATCTAATTACATTTTTTTCTTTGAGTATAAATAGTTGTTCTAGCACCATTTATTGAGGAGTCAATTGTTACTCCTCTGATTTGCAACACCTCTTTCAAATATCAGGTTGTCCTAATTTTAATTTCTATTTCTGGACATCTATCTATCCAGTCATCAATTCCACATTTTCTTAATTACAACAACTTTACAATAAATCATTATATCTCATGGGGAAAATTTCCTTACCTTCTACTTCTTCAAATTACTCTTGGCTGCTCTATACAAATTTTAGTATCAGTTTGTTAACTTCCTTGAAAAACCAGGCTGGGATATTTTTTTTTCCATATTGAATACATAGACTAATTTGGGATAATTGATATCTTTGTAAAATTGAGTCTTCCCATTCATTAAAGAACGTGATTTATCTTTCTCTGTGTAGATCTTTTTTATTTTTTTCAATAGTGTTGTAATTAGCTGTGCCTTATGTATGTTATGTTAAATGGATGCTGTTGCTGCCTGTAAATGAAAAATTTCAAAAAAATTTTTAACTTATCTGCTAATATTAAAAAAAGCAATAGATTCTTGTATGTTGATTTAAAATCCAACAAACCTTGCTCAATTCTTTTATTAGTAATGTCTTTCGAGTCTCTTAGGTTTTCTGTATATTGATGATCAATTCATGATGATTGATAATAGCTTTGTTTCTTTCTTTCCATCCTATTCCTTCCATTTCTTCTCCTTGTGTCCTCATGTCCTACTTTATTGGCTGGGACCTCCAATATATACTTTGACAAATAGAACTGGTGTTTACAGGTATCCTTGTGTTATTCCTGTTTTTAAAGAGTAGGTTTCCAGGGATTTACAATTACATATGTATCTGTTTCTATAGGTTTTATGTGTATATTTATCAGTTTAAGTAAGTTCCTGTCTGCTTTCTAGTTTGATCATTAATAAGTGTTGAATTTTACCATGTGCTTTTTCTCATTTGTTGACATGATCATATGATTCTTTTCCTTTAAACTGTTAATGTAATTCTAACATTCAATCAATCTTGCAGTATTGAAATAAACATGATGTATTTTTATGTATTATTAATGAGTTTGGCTAATACTTTATTAAGAGCTTTTGCATCTATGTTCTTAAATAAGACTGGTCACAGTTTTCCTTTCTTATACTGTCCTTGTCTCTTTTTGGTATCACACTTACTAGACATATAAAAAGAATTTACTGCATTCCTGCATACTCTATTCTCAGAAGGAGTTTATATAAGATGGGGATTATGTGTTCCTTGAGTGTTTGATAGAACATGGTATCAAACCATCTGGACAGTGCTCTACATATTTCAAAATATCAAACTTAAATTATGTAGTTTAAGTTTCTGTATCCTTTAGCAGGTTGTTTTTTTTTTTTTTTTTTTTTTTGGCATTTGAATGATCAGTCATGACAGGGTAGACTTATCAGTTGTATTAAAATCTCCCTCCATGATTATGGATTTGTCAACTTCTTATAATTCTGTCAATCTTTGGTTTATATTTTTTGAAACTATTACTAGATGGTTCTGAGATGTCTTCCTGTTAAAGTGTTTCTTTTATCATAATTTAATTATCCCCTTTTGCCTAAGTCTATTTTTGACTAATATTATCATTTCCATGCTAGCACTTCCTTGGTATGTTCTTCTCATACCCTCCTTTTAATTTTTTTTTTACTTTCAACATTTCTACTTTCTTATGTTTTACGTGTAGCTCTTGTAAGTGATGGATAGCTGGATTTTTAAAGTATTGCTATCTGACAACCTTTGTCTCTTAACTGGAAACTGTGTTTCATTAACATTTATGGTTATTATTGGCATATTTGGATTCATTTTTATAACATTATATTGTGCTTTTTATTTTGCTTTGTGATTTTCTTTCCTCCTTCATTGCTTTCTATTGAGATCAAGTTTTTTTTAATTCCCTCTATTTCTCTTATTTGGATATCTATTTCCTTTTGGTTTTTGGTGGTTGTCCTTAAAATTACAAGAAACGTTCTTTTTTTCTTTTTTTTGAGACAAAGTCTCACTCTGTCACCCAGGCTGGAGTGCAGTGGCATCAGCATAGCTCACTGCAGCCTTGAACTCCTGGGCTCAAGAGATCCTCCTGCCTCAGCCTCCCAAGCAGCTGGAACTACAGGCGCATACCACAGTATCCCACTAATTTTTTTATTTTTTTTTACAGATGGGGTCACGCTATTGCCCAGGCTGATTTTGACCTGACCTTAAGCGATCCTCCTGCCTCAGCCTCCCAAAATGCTAGGATTACAGGCATAAGCCAGAATGCCCAGCCAACAAACATTCTTGAACAAAGCAAAATTAATTAATTTCTTTATCATCCTTCTGAACAATGAAAGGATTTTAGTGTACTTTTACTGAACATAGGAGTATATATTGAATTATTTTCTTTTATCTGTCTTCCAGTTCATTAACATTCTCTTCAGCTTTGCCTAATTTGCCATTCGATCCATTCCTTGAGCTTTTCAAAATTCTAACTTTTTAAAAAAATTCTAGAAGTTATATTTGGTTATTTTAAAAAAATCTACCTAGCCTTTCTCTTTTTGATGTCTTTTTATTCTTATTCTTTTCTCATATTTCCAGTTACTTCTTTTATATCTTAAATCATTTTAAACATGCTTATTGTCTAGTTTTTAGCTGATATTTTAAATAAATCAAGTACTTGGGGAAGGGCATCTAATCCTTTTTGGTCTCTGCTGATTCTCATTTATGATGGCCTGTTTCCTCGTATGTTTAAATGAATTTGATTGTGAATTCATTTTTTACTGTGGCAGACAGTATATATTTAAATTCCAAATATGTGTGAGGGCAGGGCCAAAGTCACAAACTCTTAGGGACCTCGTAGAGTTCAGTCAAAGAGAAACATGATTGCTTCCTATTTTCTTGTGCTAGGGCAGAGAGTCGGATTATACCTAGTGAAATCTAATATATAACCCTTTGAAGGTCCTGGTTTTAGTGAGGCTCTCACTTCTAACTCCCTACTCTGAGCCTAAGTTTTGCTCCCACATGGTCATCAACACGTAGTGGTGATAAAACTAATAACCCTACGCCTCTTCACCCCCTCCAGAGTAGTCCCAGCATCCACTCATGGGCTTACTGTTCTGTTTTTGATTTCCTCTCTTCGGCCCCCAGATATTTCTCTTACTTTATTGGGAGCTCATCTGTACCCTTTAAGTTTTTATTATTAAACTGTAAATATATTTCTAGGTACTTTGCACAGGACAGTTTTCAGCTGATACAGACCTCTAAATATTGTCAGAAGCAGAAATCCCTAAATTTACTTTTATAATATGATCCTTGCCTCTAAACTTCATAGAATAACATAATATCTACATAATACCAGATTATGAAAAGAAGCATACCAAAAATCAGTTTATTCCTTTTCCTCAGCTCTTTCCCATTTTAGGTTTACCCAGTTGTACTACGTTGTTTGTCATTAAAAAGGTATGTTTATAAAAGTACAGTTGCAACACCAGGATTAAAGACAAGATAACTCTGAATGGACCTGGCTTCTGGGATCATAGAAATTCTTAATATGTTACTTTATCTTGGACTCAGGCAGGGTCATTTTCACAGCTTAGACCTATGAAACAGTGCACAAAGAAAAAGTGAAAAAAATATTTTCTGTACATAAAGGGTTGTGAAATAAGGGCTCACACAAAATGCTGAAATGATGATTTGCCTTCACACCTCCGTGCTGGGTGAATTTTCTCTCCCCCTACCCACTTGGCCTCTACCCCTCATTGTTACCAGTGCAAGTTATAACAGCTAATCCTCAGGGGGACAGTGGAAGCCCAGCTTCCTCTTTCCCCTCTGACCCTTCTCCAATTAATCCGAGGCAGTGTAAACCTTTACGGCTTAACATTGTGTAACTTCCACGTCTCCCTCGCCCTCCCACCCAGCCCCTTCCCCCGCAAATTCGGGGAACTCCCATTACCGCAGTGCCGCCACCATTACTCATTCATCCCCATTCAGGCTTTCCCCAGCATTTATTAAGGGCTCTCTGCCCCTGCCTCTCATTCTCCCTGTCCTCCGCTCAAACTCGGCTCGCTTGAGAGCCTCTTGCCTCTCTTCCGCTCCTGCCGGTTGTGGAAGGAACTTTGCCTCTTTCCAGCGATGAATCTCCTTGGGATTCTGTTTTGTGCTCTCTGGTCTGCGGTGTTGGCCGAGAACTCGGATGATTACGAGCTCATGTACGTGAATTTGGACAACGAAATAGACAATGGACTCCATCCCACCACCGAGGACCGTAAGTTCCTTTTAACTGTTTCTCTGCTAACCTAACTGCGTATCCACCTCTTTTAGTCTAAATAATATACATACACTTTGTAGCCAACGAAACAAGCTAAAAACTATAGTTCGTTTTGCAAAAGTAGGAAGCACTTGAGGACAGAGGGAGGTTTCAAAAAGTTATTTCTGTAACAGATACATAATGGGTTGAACCACATGGAAGGGCCGATATTCGACTGTTTCGAGCTACCTAAATGGCAATTTCATACAGTACAACTTAATTTGAATGAATAGTTTCTGTGTCATTTTTTGAGATATTTACACGTTGCTTTTTGGAGGTGTCTTTAAAGGGAAGGAGGATGCTGGGGACGGGCTGTAACTTGGCACCACCGAGGGAGGTCAGCTTTTACAAAGCATATTCACGGAAGGCCTGGGTGGGCTGGTAACGTGTGTGTCCCGCGCCCTAGCCACGCCGTGCGACTGCAGTCGGGAGCACTCCGAGTGGGACAAGCTCTTCATCATGCTGGAGAACTCGCAGATGAGGGAAGGCATGCTGCTGCAGGCCACGGACGACGTCCTCCGGGGCGAGCTGCAGAAGCTGCGGGCAGAGCTGGGCCGGCTCGCAGGCAGCCTGGCCAGACAGTGCGCGCCGGCGGCCCCGGAGGAGGCCAGGCTGGCCCCGGCGCTGGACGAGCTGCTGCAGGCGAGTCGCGAGGCGGGCCGCAGGCTGGCGCTCCTGGAGCGCGCCGAGGCGCAGCGCCCGGAGGAGGCGGGGCGCGCCCTGGGCGCGGTGCTGGAGGAGCTGCGGCAGACGCGAGCCGACCTGCGCGCCCTGCAGGACTGGACCGCCCGGCGCTGGCTGCCGGCAGGTAAGAATGCGGAGCGAGCCGGGACCTCCCCCTGCGGCTTTGTTCCGCGAGCGCGCGTAGCGGCGAGCCAAGTCAGGCAACCTTCTAGCAGAAGCTTTAACGGAGAAACGCACACGCAGACCTCTAGTTCTGCATGCACGGTCACAGAGCTCAGACACACCATGCAAGGCTGGAAAATTGGCTTTTGAAAAAGTATTCCTTAGCCCTGAGGGACCCCAAAGAAAGCGGTCGACGTAACCATCACAGTCTTGAAATAGACGTGCAGGGCCCGTAACACCTGATCCGACCAGGCGTTGCAGCAGTTCCACTGGCCCGTTATAACCGTGACCCCTCTCTCTGCCCAGCTTCCCTCCGTTAGGGATTTCCACGTCTTCTAATTTTATCCTGCCTCGGTCTTTAGAAGAGCTCTGGTTTCCCGCGCTATTTTAGGGCCCCACGGCCAGCCTCTCCTCCCCTCCCATTCCGAGCAAGAGGCTTGAGGCTGAATCTGATCTCTGGGTCAGCGGAATTCCTCAGGGGTCCCCCAGCCCCTGGGTCTGTGGAATTAGCGCAACAGTGGAGGTGGGAGGGTGTGCAGTTTGGGACTCAACATGGAACAGTCGGGTGTAGGAGCCGTGCAAGCGACTCCAGCCCGACCCCAGGGATTCAGAGAATGGGGCCAAACAGGAGAGAGAGACTGTTCCAACCAGACGCAACTTGTTAAAGTCCCACGTGACACTCCATGAATCTCCAAACAAACGTGTGTTCCCGAAATAATACATTTTAAAGATGGTTAATTAAAAGAAAGAAATAGAAGATTTGGAGTCAAGTAATACTCCTTTATAAGCGAAAATTTCTAAGAAATGGTGGTGTGAGAATTATTTTAGATTATATTAGAAAATCTGTGTCCTGGGTAACAAAATATAACTTACACTTTTCCTGAAAATCTCAGAAACAGAAAACAATTACAATGCCAACCTTCCCTGTAT
>RJWJ010005596.1:41598-67421 GCA_004363605.1 Indri indri | reverse complement strand
TTTTTGAGACAGAGTCTCACTCTCTTGCCTGGGCTAGAGTGCCGTGGTGTCAGCCTAGCTCACAGCAACCTCAAACTCCTGGGCTCAAGTGATCCTCCTGCCTCAGCCTCCCAGGTAGCTGGGACTACAGGCACGCACCACCATGCCCGGCTAATTTTTTCTATTTTTAGTTGTTTGGCCAATTTCTTTTCTTTTTTTTTTTTTGGTAGAGACAGGGTCTCGCTCTTGCTCAGGCTGGTCTCGAACTCCTGAGCTCAAACAATCCTCCCGCCTCGGCCTCCCAGAGTGCTAGGATTACAGGCGTGAGCCACCGCGCCCAGCCTTTATTAATAGAATCTTGAGTCAACACAGAGTGTGGATACAAAGAAACAGGACAGTGTGGAGAGACCAAGTGGGTAACTAAGTATTTGTTGTGAGAATCTTGAGACTGATTGAGTTCATATAAAAAGAGTGAACTTTCAGTTTCCGTGAGAATTATTAGGGTAAAGGAAGGGTCAAACAAAATATGGGCTTTTCCTCTAAACTAAGTTCGAAATCGGTACCAGGTTGAGACTGTAACCCAAAATTTCAGTTTGTATATGAGGACATAGGCAGACAGAGGGTTTATCACACTCAACTGAAGGGAAATGATGAGGAATGGAGAACGAACAGAACAACCACAACAGCTGGCAGGTCTACAAAACAAGGTGGGGAGAAAAGATCTTTCTATCACCAAGCCCCTCATCATTCGAGCTTGTTGCTCTTTGTCTTAGCTTTAAGCATAAAAGGCATAATGGCTTTTTTTGCTTAAAAGGCATAATGGATGGTCAACAGTAGCACAACAGTACTACTCCTGGCCACCTTGATGAATGCTGAAAGTTTGAAACACATAACCTTTTAGCTAGACCTTACGCTAGAACTGTTAAAAGGTAATATTATTTATTATGATATTAGCTAACACTTACATAGTGTTACTTGTAAGGCAGTCCTGTTTTTATCCTAGTTTTACGGGTTATACCTAAAACTAGTATTCAAACCTTAACACTCGGTTCTGTAATTTTTGCTTTTAAATAAAAGCTAAGATGGGATTGCTATTTTGGTCTCTTGATTCACACCAGGGCTCTTAACATACTAAATTAATATATTTTATCTCTTGCAAATAAATACATGTGTTGGAGGGGTGAGGGAATGCCTTTTGATGAGTGTGTTCTCAGTTTTACAGAACAAAGTATCAATTGCTCTATGGACCATTAAACAGAAGACTGGTTAAATTGCTTTTGAAGAAGAAAGGTGTTCTCTTACTGTGAACTGAAATTATTCTTACCTTTTCCAGAAGTCTAGATTAGACATGGAGAGCCATAAGAAAAGCCTTGGCCAGAAATGTGTTGTATAAAAATAAACCCCTGCAGTTTATGGGAAATGTGCTCAAAACTCCTAGAGGGTGGGCGTTCCTTATTTACTTGCTACTTTCTGAATGTCATAGTTTTGGGCAGTGTGATGGAATTATGTATCAGAAGACATAGATTCTAAGTTGTAACTTTTTTTGCTCTCAAGTCTCAATATTCTCTTCTATATTCTGTGATCTAGTGGTTATGCCTTTGATGTAATTTATGGAAAGTTTAGAGACCTTATGCCTCTTTACCATCCCATCTATATTATTTTCCCTTTCTCTCCCTCCCCTAGCTTTTCTACTTAAAAGGTATTTGCTGGGAATGAGAGATTTAAGATAGTTTAAATATGAAGTTTCTTATTTATATGTGTATCACTGGTACCAGATAAGAGATGGGTACCCAGTGACTATTTGTTAAATCCAGTTGAATACAAAATCAGTTAAGAAAAAAGAAGATAAAAATAAAGCATCAAAGATGCATTTGTAGGGAAAATCTTGAATATTATTATTGTGGTTCAGTTCTAAATTTTGTCCAAAAGGAGTACATAGCAGGTACATAGGATGGGAGAGGGATAATTATTTTGCCATGCAGCATGAGAAATGCTATAATCAGATATAAGGTAAAGTACTTATGGAAAGGATGAAGTTGATTAGAACTACCTAGAAGTCTGCAAAGATTTCCTAGGGGTGCTTCTGGAATATAGTTTTGAATATTGAGTTGGAGCTTACGGGATTGTCAATGGGGAAGAGATGTTTTAGGCAAGGTAACATTATACTCCAAACTGGGATCTCGTATGTCATGCAGAGAAAATTAGAATTTTTTCTTTTAGAGAGTGAGGAACTATTTGAAATATATTTAGCAAGGGACTTGAATTGGAATTGTGGAAGATGGACTGAAGAGCAGTGAACTGGAGGGAAGGAGATAGTGTGAACCAGTTGAAGTATAGTCATGTGTCATTTAATAATGGGGATATGTTCTAAGAAGTGTGTCGTTAGGTGATTTCTTTGTTGTGGAAACATCACAGAGTGTACTTAACACAAACATAGATGTAGCCTACTACATACTTAGTCTCCTAGTCTACAAACACAGACAGCATGTTACTCTACTGAAAACTGTGGGCAATTGTAACACAATGCTAAGTATTTGTGTATCTAAGTGTATCTAAACATAGAAAGGGTACAGTATAGATATGGTATAAAGGATAAAAAATGGGCCTGGTGCAGTGGCTCATGTCTGTAATCCTAGCACTCTGGGAGGCTGAGGCAGGAGGATCACTTGAGGCCAGGAGTTTGAGACCAGCCTGGGTAAGAGTAAGACCTCATCTCAACAAAAAATAGAAAAATTAGCTGGGCGTGGTGGTGTGTGCCTGTGGTCCCAGCTACTAGGGAGGCTGAGGCAGGAGGATTGCTTGAGCTCAGGAGTTTGAGGTTGTAGTGAGCTATGATGACTCCATTACACTCTAGCCTTGGTGACAGAGTGAGACCCTATCTCAGGAAAAAAAAAATGATACACCTGTATAGAACTTGTACTATGAAGTGGAGCTTACAGGATTGGAAGTTGCTCTGGGTAAGTCAGCGAGTCAGTGGTGAATGGTTGTGAAGGTTTAGGACATTACCGTGTACTACTATTGATTTTATAAACACTGTACACTTAGGTTACACTGAATTTGTACAAAAAATTTTCTTTTTTTTTTTTTAATTAAAAATTGTTTTTAGAGACAGGGTCTTGCTCTGTTGCCCAGACTGGAGAGCAGTGGTGCAACCATAGCTCACTGTAACCTTGCACTCCTGGACTCAAGAGATCCTCCCACCTCAGCCTCCCAAGTAGCTAGGACTATAGGCACATGCCATCACACCTGGTTAATTATTTTTGTTGTTGATGTTATTTTTTGTAGAGATGGGGTATCACTCTGTTGCCCAGGCTGGTCTCAAACTCCTAGCCTCAAATGATCCTCCCACATAGGCCTCCCAAAATGCTGAGATTGAAGATGTGAGCCACCATGCCCAGCCTCCTTCTTCAATAATAAATTAACCATAGCTTATTCTAACTTTTTTACTTTATAAACTTTTAATGCTTTTTTAACTTTTTGACTCTTACATAATAATGTTTAGCTTAAAATACAAACACATTGTACAGCTGTGCAAAAATATTTTCTTTACGTCCTTATTATATAAGCTTTTTTCTATTTAAAAATTTTTCTTTAACTTTTTAAACTTTTTTGTTAAAAACTAAAACATAAATACACACATTAGCCTTGGCCTACACAGGGTCAGCATCATCAAGACGTCACTAGGTGACAGGAAGTTTTCAGCTCCATTATAATCTTACTGGACCACCATCATACATGCTTGTTTGTCCTTGACAAAACGTTATCATGTGCCACATGACTGTAGACTGGGTGAGTGGTTCTGAGTCCTGAGTCAAGGTAGTGGTAGAGATAATGTCGAATAAGAGACAGACTGAAAGAGGCTTCTGAGATTCGAAAATACAGTAGTCCTCAGTATCCATGGGGGGTTGATTTCAGCATCTCCCAAGAATGTAAAAATCCACAGATGCTCAAGTCCTTTACATAAACTGGCATAGTATTTGCATATAACCTATACATTCTCTTCTATACTTTAAATCATCTCAATTTTTTTATACTTAATGCAATGTAAATGTTATATAAATAGTTGCTATACTGTATTTTTTATTTGTTCTTTATTTTATTATTATTTTTCTGGATATATTTGATATGTGGTTGGTTTAATCTGTGAATGTGGAGCCTGTAGGCAGGGAGGGCCAACTGTATGTTTTCTGTTATTATTTGTAATGTTGCCTTCTTTTTCTTTCCTTTACTTGCTTAGAATTATCCTTCACACTATTGATTCATTGAATAATAGTCATGTACCAGGCACTGTGCTAAGTACTGAAGGTAGACAATTTAGAGTACAGGGATCTTATTTGAGGAGGAGCTCATAATCTAGCAATTTTTTTTTTTTTGTTGTCCGTCCTACTTCTGGTGATGTCAGACTAGAAAATTATGACTAGCTTTACCTGGGAAAACAACCAAGAAAACTGACAAAATATGTTTAAAGGCATAGGAATACCTTCAAATATGTGAAGTTTTATAGGGTCTAGACTATAAGAAGGAAATCTAGGGAAGTGAGCCCAGCATTTGGGGGCTACTTTGTTCCTAGAGACATTTCTCTATTTCGTTAGAGTGTTGTTGATTCTAAAAGAGTCAAGCTTGAGGATATGAGGACCTAAGCAGAGTTTTCTCCTGATTCAAAAGCAAGGTGGAGGTCCTTGGTAACTCCTGTAGGGTTTAGGTTGAGACCCCCAAAGGTAAACCAGAAATAGATCAGGCATCATAGGGACTGAAGCTCAGTTTAAAATCATCTCAGTTCCTGATTGAGTTAAAATAATGTACAATTTCTCATGTCCTTAGCTACCTGCCACGAGCAAATACAGTCTCCACTGGAGGAAGAGATCATCCTGCTGCTAAAATTGCCTCTATAATTGTTCATATACAGGATCTCGCACTCAGTCCAAAAAAAAAAGAGAGAGAGAGAGAGAGAAAGACATACGTGGAGGCAGACCAACATGAATAAAACCAAGAGAAATGAAACAATAGACAATATCATAGGGGATCTGGATAATGATATCAGACGTGGACTTGAAAGTATATTATTAAAGAACTATAAACTATTCAAAAATTCCAAATTTAGGAAAATATTGAACTAAAAAGTAAAACAAAATTAAGAATCTAATGATGGTATTTAATATTTAGATATAGGATAAGAACAAATTAGTGAATTGGGAGATAGGCCAGAAGAAAATAGCCTAATGAATGAAGACAAAAAAGGAAAATACAAAGAGTATGACTTATACTCTAAGAAACTTACATGCTAAGAACGTAGTGAAAAGGTCTAATCTAATATATGCCATAGGGATTCTGGGAAGATATGTTTGAGAGAAGTAGAATAGGATAGAAGCCACGTTTGAAGAGAGAATGGTATAGAACGTTCCAAAACTGTCAGAACACAAAACAAAACAGCAAAAAGCATACATTTGACAAACTCTGAGAATCCAATGCATGATAAATACAAAGATATTTGTACCTAGGAACATTATTATAAACCAAAGACAATGTAAAAAATCTGAAAAGCAGCCAGAGGAAAGAAAAGGCATTATAGATGCTCCTCACCTTATGATGGGGCTACATTTCGATACACCCATTTTAAGTTGAAAATATTTTAAGTCGAAAATGCATTTAATACACCTAATCAACCAAACATCATGTCTTAACATAGCCTACCTTAAATGTGCTCAGAACACTTACATTAGCCCATAGTTGGGCAAAATCATCTAACACAAAGCCTATTGTATAATAAAAGTGTTGAAGATCTCATGGACTACATATCACCAGCCTAGGAAGAGATCAGAATTCAAAGTACATGGAAATTGCCACAGTTTAACCCTAGTGTAAAGTAAAAAAATGCTAAGTTGAACCATCATAAGTCTGTGATGTAGATATTTTTTAAAAATTTTTTAAATTTTTAATTATGGGTATATAATAGTTGTTTATCTTTATAGAGTACACGTCATATTTTGATACAGGTATACAATATCAATTAGTCAAATCAGGGTAATTGGGCTATCCATCATCTCAGGCATTTAACATTTCTTTGTGTTAGGAACATTTTAATTCCACTCTTTTAGTTATTTTAAAGTGTACCCTAACTTATTGTTTATTATAGATACTTTCTTGTGCTATCAAATATTGTTCATTCTATCTAACTATATTTTTGCACTCATTAACCATCCCCACTTTATCCCTACCTCCCCACTACCCTTCCCAGCCTCTGGTAACTGTCATTCTACTCTCTGTCTCCAGGAGATCAATTGTTTTTTAATATTTAGCTCCCACATATGAGTGAGAACATGCAGGATTTGTCTTTCTATGCTTGGCTTATTTCACTTAGTATACTATCCTCCAGTTCCATCCATGTTATTGCAGATGGCAGGATTTCGTTCTTTTTTTTTGTCTATGTAATATCCCATTGTATATATGTACCACAGTTTCTTTATCCATTTATCCATGAATGGACACTTAGGTTGATTCTGTACCTTGGCTATTGTGAATAGTGCTGCAATAAATGTGGGAATATAGATATGTTTTCAATATACTGAATTCCCATCCTTTGTATGAATACTCAGCAGTGGGATAGCTGGTCGTATGGTAGTTTTAGTTTTTTGAGGAACATCCATACTGTTCTCCATAATGGTTGCACTAATTAACATTCTCACCAACAGAGTTGAACGATTCCCCTTTCTCCATGTGCTTGCCAGCATTCCTTATTGCCTGTCTTTTTGATAAAAGCCATTTTAACTGGGGTGAGATAATATCTCATTGTAGTTTGATTTGCATTTCTCTGATGACTAATGATGTTGAACATTTTTTCATATACCAGTTGGCCACTTGTATGTCTTTTGAGAAATTTCTATTCAGATCCTTTGCCCATTTTTAATCAGATTATTTGATTTTTTTCCTATAAAGTTGTTGGAGTTCCTTATATATTCTAATTATTAATCCCTTGTATGACATCTTTTATCATTTAATGTTTAAATACAACTAAAATACATGAGAACAATAGCATCTGAAGGGAGTAAATGGAATTTAAGGTATTCTAAGATCTTTGCATTAACTACTAAGTTATAGATTTTATTTCTGTTAGACATTGGTAAGTTAAGGGTACATGTTATGATTTCTAGAACAGCCACAAAACAGTAAAAGAATATGAAACTTTTTTCCAGTTAATATAGGGGATAAGTAAAGTAAAAACAACTTAAGCAATCCAAAAGAAAACAAGAAAGAAATATAAAAGGAATGCTAAGAAAGCAGGACCAACAGCAAATAGTAAGATGGTTGATTCAATCTCAGAGATATCAGTGATTGTATTAAATATAAATAGATTAATTGCTCCAATTAGAAGGTAAAGATTGTCAGACTGGATACAATACAAATCTAAATTGTTTGCTGCTCATGAGAACCACTTTAAGAAACATTTTAAAAGTAAAAGGATGGGAAAAGATTTAGCACACCTTAACAACAAAAAGCAGATACAACTGTATTTATATATTTTAAGTATTACTAGGGATAAAAAGGAATGTCTCATAATTCTAAAAGGATCAGTTCATTAGGAAGTACACAATTTAAACTTTATAGGTGCCTGATAACATAGCCTCAAAATATATAAAGCAAAATTAATAAAACTAAAAGAAGAAACATATTTGTAATCTCAATGGAATGTTTTAACATACCTTGCTTGGTAGCTGATAGAACAAGTATTCAGAAAATCAGTGAAGAAGAGGTGCTTTTGTGGGCATCCAGTGGTGACTAACTCTCAGTTGAGAATGACAGTTTCCCTGGTCTAATACTTAATCAGTAAGGATATAGAAGATTTTTAAAGCAAATATATAATTACCGTACATAGAATACTGTACCAACAGCTCCAGATGTATGTATTTTTCAAGTTCACATGGAATGTTTAAAAAATATGTTCGTATACTGGACCATAAAATAAGGGCCAAATTTCCAAGGATTAAAATGGTACAGATTTCAATGCCATAGTGAAATTATATCAGAAATCAGTAACTAACAGGTAACTGGAAAATATCTATGTGCTTTAAATAACCTAGAAGTTGAACAAACTACAAAATATATCGAACGTATTGAATATGTTATGTATTAAAACTGTCAGATGTGGTTAAAGTTGTAGAGGAAAATTTTGTAGTTGTTAGAAGATTTTAATATTGAAAATCAATGATTCCTCCCAGCAAATTGGAAAAAGATGAGCAAACTAAACCAAAGGAAAGTAGAAAGGAGGAAATAATAAAGATAAAAGAAGAAATTACATAAAAGTGAAAACAAATATGCCATGGGAGAGGATCAACCAAACTAAAAGCATAATAATATTTTGAAATGACTAATAGCTTTGATAAACCCCTCAAGAAATTCATCAGGAAGAGAGAGCAGAAGAGAGAGAGAGAGGCAGAGAGAGACACAGAGAGAGGGGGAAATAAATAACTAGAATCTCAGTGATAAAGAGGATATCATTGTGGATCCTATACCTAATTAAAAAGATAATAGAGGTCAGGCGCAGTGGCTCGCGTCTGTAAACCCAGCACTTTGAAAGGCCAAGGCAGGAGGAGTGCTTGAGGCCAGTATTTTGAGACCAGTGTAAGCAAGAGCGAGAAAAATTAGCCAGAGTGGGAAAAATTAGCCAGGCGTGATGTGCCTAAGGTCCCAGCTACTCGGGGCTGAGGCAGCAGGATTGCTTGGGCCCAGGAGTTTGAAGTTGCAGTGAACGAACTATGATGACACCATTGCACTATAGAGCCTGGGTGACAGAGTGAGATACTAGCTCATAAAAAAAAAAATAATAATAATAAAAAAAGAAGATAATAGGACTCACTGAACAACTTTATGTTAGTAAGTAGACTTATTAAATAATATGAAAAAAGAACTTTTTAAAAATGACACAGAAGAAATAGAAAATCTGATTCTATAACTATTAAAGAAATTGAATATATAATTAAAAACCTTTCTATAAAGAACAGTGCAAGCCAAAGGCAAGGATGTTTGCTAAGAGTTTTTATCATGAACATAGGCATATTACAAAAGGGGACCTCCAAATGGGCAGTAAACATGGAAAAGTGTTTTCCCCTTATTATTCATCAGGGAAATTAATATGAAAACCATAATGAAATACCCTTAGGCATTAATCAGAATGACTAAAATGGAAAAGGCTGATAATACAAGTATGGGAGAGATATGCTGATAAGGAAACTACCACACACTGGTATGTACAAATTGGTACAACCACTTCAGAAAGCTGTTTGGCAGTGTCCACTGTGGTTAAACATACGTAGTTTAAAATCCTGTGTTTTCACTCTCAAAATATATATAAATGCACACCAAAAGTCTTGTGCAGAAATGGCATTAATCTTTAATGACCAAAAATTGGAAATAAGTGTAATGTCTATCAATAATAGGATAGGTGAATAAGTTACTGTATATAAATATAATGGAATACTCTATGGCAGTGATTCTCAAAGTGTTCCTTCCTTCTCCTTACTAGTAGTATCAGCATCACCTGGGAACTTTTTAGAAATGAAAGTTCTAAGTACTTTGTACCTATTTATACAGAAATTCTGGGGATGGGGCCTAAGAGTCTGTATTTTAACAAGCAATTCATGTGATTCTGTTGTACATTAAAGTTTAGAATTAATGCTTTGTAGCAGCATTTGGCATAATTTTTCTGTAAAGGGCAAGATAGATCTTTTAGATTTATTGGGCCGTGTGGTCTCAACTTTGCTGTTACATTGAGAAACAGCCGTAGATGATATATAAATGAGTGTGTTGTTTCACAATGTCTATCCTGTAGCAGTTAAAATGAATGAACTCTAGGTGTGTCCAACAAAATAGATGTGTCTCTGAAACATTAGTTGAGTAAAAACAAAAAGAGTATGTATTATGTGACTCTGTTTAGATAATATTTATAAACAAATGAATCCTATCAATTGTATTAGAAGCTTTGGGCAGGAGGGTTTGGGGTGGTCATTGAGAAGAGGGGATGAGGAGGACTTTTGGACTTCTAGTAAAGTTTGCAAAAATCATTGTGCTCATGCTGTCTGGGATGCTTATTCATGCTGCAAAAAAGAAGAGCTGGGGAAGCGGGTGGGGGGATCCTTTCTTACTACCATTTGTGGATGACCTTTATATAATGATTTCTTGTGAAATTGTTAATTCAAAGGAAAGAATTAAGAATTTACCTCTCCTCAATAGCACTATTAGGCATCTACCCAAAAGAGCACAAAACATTCTATGATAAAGACATCTGCACCCGAATGTTTATGGCAGCACAATTCACTATTGCAAGGATTTGGAAACAACCCAAGTGCCCGTCAATCCATGAGTGGATTATTAAAATTTGGTATATGTTTACAATGGAATATTACTCAATCATAAGAAGTGACAGTGATCTAGAACCTCTTATACTTTCCTGGATTAAACTTAAGCCCATTATCCAAAGCGAGGCACCACAAGAGCGGAAGAATGGGCTCCACTTGTACTTGCCATCAAATTGGTACTAACTGATCAGCACTAGGGTGATCACATGGCAGAAATACTCTCCAGGGATTAGGGGGATGGGGGGATAAATCCGCAACTAAAGGACACAGGGAGCACTGTAGGGGGAGAAACGTATGCCTTTAACCCGCACTTGGGTGAGGCAAAGACATAAAGTGTAACCATCATGTTTGTACCCTCACAATACCCTGAAATAAAAATTAAAAAAATTAAAAAAAAAGAATTTACCTGTCCTAATTTGAGTAACTGTAATTTATTGTAGGGTCCATTCTTCTTTACAGGATAATAGAAATTCACTAGGAATGACAGAATTACAAAATCACTGTTTTGCAAAACCACTGTATTTGCAGAGAATTAATTTATTTGTGCAAGTATTGTCAGTGAAGGCTAAAACTGTTAGATAAACATTATCTTACCTAGCACCTAAATATCATTGCAGTGTAGAAACGTATCTCTTTTACATTCTCAGGTGCATCTTTCTAAAAAAATCTAAAAAGTAAAAGCATCAAAGGGATGAATAAAAGACTATTTACAAGTACAGAGAAAGAGTAAGAAAAAAGTGGTTGCATCATAAGAGTGTTTTACACAGTTGTTCAAGACCTGAGTTTTGAGTTTTTTATCCTTGGAATTTGAAAGCTTCTCTGTTTAGAAAAATGTTCTAAGGATTTTATTTTGCCAAAGTTCAGTGTGTATGAATTCCATATGAATTATATCACTGATCACTGCCCACTTTTCCCAGAAATTGTTTCATTAAATTCATTGTTGGGCCGGGCGCGGTGGCTTACACCTGTAATCCTAGCTCTCTGGGAGGCCGAGGCGGGCGGATTGTTTGAGCTCAGGAGTTCGAGACCAGCCTGAGCAAGAGCGAGACCCCTGTCTCTACTAAAAATAGAAAGAAATTAATTGGACAACTAAAAAATAGATAGAAGAAAAAAATTAGCCGGGCATGGTGGCGCATGCCTGTAGTCCCAGCTACTTGGGAGGCTGAGGCAGGAGGATTGCTTGAGCCCAGGAGTTTGAGGTTGCTGTGAGCTAGGATGACGCCACGGCACTCTAGCCCGGGTAACACAGTGAGACTGTTGTCTCAAAAAAAAAAAAAAAAAAATTCATTGTTGATGATCCAACAAATAGGGCCTTTTTCATGGCTTAGCGTCATGTGGGAGAGGTTAGGTTTCTTCACAGTATATTTTTCCTTGGCAGAGTTATCAGACAGTGTGGTTAAAACAAATCCAGCCCCAATTTTGATTAGAGTGGTCTCCAATATAGGATTCTAACCAAAAAATTTAGTTGCGGCCAGGAGCAGTGGCTCACGCCTGTAATCCTAGCACTCTGGGAGGCCGAGGTGGGAGGATTGCTCGAGGTCAGGAGTTTGAGACCGGCCTGAGCAAGAGCGAGACCCCGTCTCTACTAAAAATAGAAAGAAATTATCGGGATAACTAAAAATATATGTAGAAAAAATTAGCCGGGCATGGTGGTGCATGCCTGTAGTCCCAGCTACTTGGGAGACTGAGGCAGAAGGATTGCTTGAGCCCAGGAGTTCGAGGTTGCTGTGAGCTAGGCTGACACCATGGCACTTGCTCTAGCCTGGGCAACAGAGCGAGACTCTGTCTCAAAAAAAAAAAAAAAAAAATTGCATGTACTTTTTAAAGAAGTCAATTTATACATTTATATACATTGTATCAAGATTTATATGACTGAAGTTATACAGCCTTTTATTATATAGATTGGTGGTAAAAAAAGACTTTCTTTTAAGCATGGCAGAAGCTTTTCAATCTATTATCATATACCTATTATTTTCTGCAAGATGAATAAATTATTATTTTTATATTTGGCTTTCCTAGGAGGAATATAGAATTGAAGGTATCAGCTGGCACAACATAGATTACATTGATAATACCTGTTGCATAAATCTTATTAGCAAAAAACCAACAGGACTGCTCCATCTTTTGGATGAAGAAAGCAAGTGAGTATAATTGTTTTCAATTTTATTATTGGCCATCTGGGCTCCTCATCTCTTTTTAAATTTAAACTTTGTTATTACATTGTCAAATAAAGAGCCATAGGGTTCCTTGTGTGTAATTTTTAAAATGTGTTTCTAGGTAAATAGGATGGACTTCACTATTTGAACTCATTTTTTTCCTTAAACTTTGATGTTAAATTTGTTGACATATATTTATTATTTGGTTACATGTTCTTTTTTTCTTGAATGGAGTTTATATGAGATGTGATTGCAGTTTTCATGTTTAGCAGAAAAGAATGTCATGATAGATTAGTGATGTCTGTCTTGAGTGTACAAATGTAAGTGGCAACATATACCAAAATTAAATATAAGCTTCAGAAATAATGCTTCATTTAGCATCCTCCAGAATAGTGACAGCACGCTATAAAATATGATTTAGGGTTAAATTATCCTAAGAGTTGGCAAATCTAGAATTGGAGAAACTTAAATGAGGAGATTGTGAGGATTTTTTTATGACTCTTTGGTAAAAAATTTAGAAATTGAATTAGTTTAACTGATTCCTAGTTTAATGTTATACCTATTAAATTACGATAGAAAATATTGGGGATTTACTATCACAGGTAGATGACTGTATATCAGATTTGTGTGGGACATTCTAAAGTTTATGCCTGTTGTCCAGTTTAATTATTAAAAGTAAATCTTTTACTCTCAGAAATAACCTGTTTTATATGGTAATTCATATGTCACCCTATTAATATACCATAAACACAAAATTGCTGCATACATACACAAAGTAAGATGGCAAAATGAAAAATATAGCAGAAAGACTGCTAACAATTAAGTCTAGTTTCATGTAACTAACTCACTTTATCACTAGTCTATTCCCATTAAATGAATTAAGATACAGCTAACACAAACAAAAAATACTTTTTCTGTCCAGAGTTTTGTCAGAGTTTATTATATTACGTTATATGCCCTGAAACATACATTATCTCCTATAAAATTTTAAGGTTAGTGATTCTTAACTCTGTATACCTTACTTCTAGTCTGTCTTTTTTTGGAATAGCTTCATAGGTGATTTTGATATTCAGTGTTGAGAACCATCATGGTCGATAATGAAATGATATGCAGTTTTTTTTGTTTGAAGTATTTTATGCTAACAAAAGCCTAAGCAAATTCGAGGAAAAGATCATGTAGGTAGTGAATTGTGGGCTTGAGATTCGAACCCTCCAAGGATTTCTGACGAATAAGCTTGTGCTTTGAAGAATTGTGTTATTTGCTTCCCTGTAATACTTAGGTGTTAGAGTCAGAAGTCCAGGGTTTTTATCCTGTCTCAATTAACTATCCTTGACCAATCTCTTAATATCCTTTGTCCTCAGTTTTATATGCAAAAAGGAAATGATGATGATAAATGATGATGTTATCTGCAATATATCTTAAGGTGTTTGTAAGCTGCAGTTGAGTTAGTGGATATATAACTAAAACATGAATAGTGCAAGGGATTCATATCTATCCTGTCATTCTTAGGCAAATTTCATTGAATGCACATCTAATTATACAAAGGCTATGTTTTCCTGACCGGTTACTGCCTTGTGTAGCTATAGCCTTGTGAAGGGAACGTTACCTCTTTGCTGTTAATGCAAAGGCTTATAGGGTTAAGCCCTGTGGTCAGAAATTTCAGGGAGACATATTTTGGCTCAATAAAAGGAAGAACTTTCTAATCATTAGAGCTGATTAGCAACTGCTTCAAAAATTAATACAATTCTCCATTATAATAATTATTTTGCATCATTTGTCAGGGCATTGTTGTGCGTAGGAGACTGGACTGGACTGAGTAACTTTTTAATCATTCATCCCTTCAGTTATGTTTCTGTATTCAGTTCTCTATAAAAGTTTTTAATAAGCTGTAATGTTCCCCACTTTATAAGTCAGTACTATAGTTACTACCTCTCTTTGTTAACAGACCATCATTGTCATATAGGGGAGAAAAATTTCTCATCTACCCTTTTAGGGTCTCCAACTGGGGTTAAGAATTAAACTGACATAAGACACATTAACAAGCGAAAAGCATATAAGTTTTATTAGAATTTTACATTTACATGAGAATGTACTTCACTTGAAAATGAAAACCCGACGAAGTGACCAGAGCGGAAAACTTACATTCCTTTTAGACAAATGATAAATTTATGGAGAAATGACAAGACAAAGGGTTTGGGGTATGGGAAGTAAATTGCGGGGAAGTAACTATGATAATATTTAGAAAAACTAGTGGAAGATAAGATGATAATTTTGAGAAAAGCTAGTGGAATATAAGTAACTATGATAATTTTGAGAAAAACTAGTGGAAGGTAAGGGTTATTTTATTAAGTTAGTTTATATAGATCGATACCAGTGTTGATTTCCAGTCTATGGTGATTAAAATGTTCTTCTTTTTTTTTTTTTGAGACAGAGTCTCACTCTGTTGCCCAGTCTAGAGGGCTGTGGCGTCAGCCTAGCTCACAGCAACCTCTAACTCCTGGGCTCAATCAATCCTTCTGCCTCAGCCTCCCAAGGAGCTGGGACTACAGGCATGTGCCACCATGCCCAGCTAATTTTTTCTGTGTATTTTTAGTTGTCCAGATAATTTCTTTCTATTTTTAGTAGAGACGGGTCTCGCTCTTGTTCAGGCTGGTCTCGAACTCCGGACCTCGAGTGATCCTCCTGCCTTGGCCTCCCAGAGTGCTAGGATTACAGGCGTGAGCCACCACGCCCAGCCTAAAATGTTCTTTTCTTCCCAGTACAGGGAAGGCATCTTTCTCTTGGGGAATTTTATGGACTGTTTTTAGGTAGAAAAGAGGAGAACAAAAGCCCTTCCTGCATCTACTGTTTCTCATGCACCTTTAGCTCAAAATAATATGTCAAAGATGCATATTTTAGGATGTCATGTCCTGAACTCCTTCAGTCTCTATGCTTTAACATCCCAGAAGATGCAAAGGCATGAAATATTTTTCCTCTGTCATTTAGCTGTAAAGAGGGATTGAAAATAAATTAGTCACATTTAGGAAGGGGTATTTGAGGACTCAATTTAGCGTGAATATTTTTTCTCTAAAAAATAATTTTGTTCTGTAGGGAATATATAACATGAAATATATGCTTAGTGGTGTTCCTACTTTATGCAGGGTGTTCATAGTGCTCCAGGTGCGTGCATTTGGAGTTGGAAGTCTTCACTAATCTTATCCTTGCTACTTACTGTCTGTATGATGTTGGGCAAAGTACTTAAGCTAGATTCTATAGGATGCAGTGTGGTATTTAGGAAGGAGGAAGAGTGTAAGCAAAGTCTCACAGTTATTTATGAATAGGATGTTAAAAGTATAATCAGTCTTTCCCATAGTACTCAAAGTGTGATCTGCTGATAGAACCAGTGGGCCACCTTGAAATTTATTAGACACGTAGAGTCTCAGACTTCCACCCCAGATTTGTTGAATCAGAATTTTCGTTTTAACAAAGACTGAAGATTAGAGCATTTATTTAGGGCACGTTATGTGAATCTTGCCTGCTCATAAGAACTACCTTGGGAATTTGTAAATAACACTGTTGCTAAGTCATCACCCTGATAAATTAAATCAGAATTGCAAGGTAGGGTCCAGGCATTGGTAGTTTTGAAAGTTTCAGAGGTGGGAAACACTAGATTAAGAACTTTAAAATGAGCAATAATGTCTCATTTGCCTCTGTTCCATGCTCTTTTGCCTGATAATATAATAGGTGTCCATAAATATCCATCAAATGTAGGATCATAAATATCTGTCAAATGTAGGATCTGTAGAGAGCTTTCCTTTCCATCTTTCCTAGTTTTGAAAGACTGTTCTCACATCTATCCTCCTTCCTTTGAAAATTTGTGTTCTCCATTTAAAAGTAAGAGAAAAATATATCATAAACTTTTCAATTACTCAGAGGATTAGAAGGTAAATAAACTACTACCTAGAGACAATGAGGTGAGCATCCTGTCTGAAGAGAAGTATTCTGTTGTGCAGTACTGAGATACAAGTTTGTAGAGGTTGGGTTGGCTTAGGCTTAGAAGCTTGGAGTCAGTCTCTTTGCCTTGGTGTTCCATACAGTTTCTGAGAAGGGGAGGCACATGATTAAAGCACTATTGTAGGAAAATTAATATTGATTATATTGGTAACTTGGTAACTTTTGGTTACTTGGTAACTTGAAAGAAAGTAAGATTAGAAATGGTGAGACTGTTACAGAGACTGCTACTGAAGTCTGTGTTTGAAATTATAAGAGTTATAATCCATTCTAGAATGGCTTTTGGGTTTTGGAGTGAGCTAGGTAGTGGAAGTGTTTTGAGGATGTGATAATATTTGAAAGATAAAGCAGGCCAATGTGACTAGGAAAATGGCAGTATTGGCAACATAAGTTGATAACATTTATGTAATCCCTGTAGGATGCCAGCTAGTATTAGATGTTTTCACTAGTGTTATTTAGTTCTACTAGCACTATGATACCTAGTATTGTACTCATTTTATAGATTAGAAGACCAGTTCCCAAAGAACTGATAATCCAAACTATAATATGATTATCTGGTGTCAAAGACCATTCTCTTTCCTTATTCCAGTGCATACTATGTGATTAAACATTTTGGTTGTAATTTTGGAATCATTGTTAAACCTCACATTTGTATTAGTCATCTTTACAACCTCACGTCACATTGTTTCTCATTATTTCAGTTACTGTTAAGTGAATCTATTTTCTGGAAGATCTCCTTTTTCTGTCAGTGATATTTCCTCTATACGAAAGTCCTACCCAACCTTTAACATCTAGCCAGTTATTTCTTCCTATGTCCTCTGTGATCCTTTTCATTCTCAACCAGTAATGAGTTTTTTCTCTTCTGAAATTCTGTATTTCCTGTTATGCAATTAATACTTAATACTACCTGTATGATTTCTGGATATGAAATGCTCAGTCAGTACAATTAATGGGTACAAACTCATTAATGTATATTTGAAATAATAATAGATATAGAAATATGTGGTAATTGGTACAGGTAAGAAAACTGCTACTTATTTATGCATGAAGAAATAGGAAACCAGATAATGTCTATGGATTTTAAGGACTTATGAAAATTGAGAGATTGTTCCTTTTTTGGAAGTTCTCGGCCCCAAAGAACATATGATTTGAGTTTTATTTTCCTTTGGGTTTTACAGTAGGGCAAAACAGTGCAAATTAAGCTAAATATGTAACGACTTGAGTTAATGTCTTGATTCATACTTGGAAAGTATGAATCTGGGCACATTGCAGGTTTTGATCCCTCATCTATAAAATAGGAACACCAATACATATTATACTCACTTTTTAGCTTGTTATAAGAATCAGATTAATATAGAATCAGGTAATATAGGTAAAAACTGTTTGTAAACTGCTAAATAAATGTGTTAGATGCCAGTGTAATTACAATGTACTTAAAAAGGACTGTACTAACTACTACATTTTTATTTAGTATTTTTTTCTTTTTTAAATTCAGCTTTCCACAGGCTACAAATCAAACATTGCTAGACAAGTTTAAGCATCAACATGAAGAGAATTCTTACATCGAATTTCCAGCTGTGATGGAACCTGCTTTCATCATAAAACATTATGCTGGAAAAGTAAAATACGGGGTAAAGGTCAGTAAATTTCTCACTGGCTATGCTTTCAGGGCACAAGTGCATTCTTGATTGTGTCACTATCTCTGGCGCACTATGCTCTTTGTAATTTGTGGAGGCTCTTCGTCAGTAATGGAGACATTTTATAAAGATACTTCTAAAATTCAGATTCTGCTTTTCAACACGTTTGTGCCTTATGTAAGGTAACATTTCTGTTGGTTTCAGCCTGCAGATAAACCTGATGTTGTTAGTTCATTCTAATAACCTTTTTAGATCTGAAAGAATAGACAGCATCTGTATGTCTGAAACTCACTTGTTCATCCACTTAATTTATTGAGTTTTTCCCTTCTCTATACCTGTAAGTCCTGACAGAGTCTTCATGTCTTCATGCACCGTTAGGTATTTGTGAGCTTGCACTTTTAATGAATGTATTGAAACTCCTAACTCTTGTGGAGGGGAGTATTCATAATTTTGTCCATTTCTTGGTTGTCATTGGTGAGTGTCTTACTCTTTAACCATTTGATGTTTAAGTCTGCTATTTGAGGCACTTAATTTCCCAGACAAGGTAGTGACAATATGGAGAATAGTGGAGGAATATGTTTTCTCCTGGGTCTTGAGGTGAGTGTCTTAAGATCATTTATTCATCCATTTGCTGATTTATTTATTCAAGAAGTATTTATTGTACACAGACCATATGTCAGACTCTGTGCTTGCTGTTTGGACTGATGACAAACTAGAGAGATATGTTCCTGACCGTTTCTTTCTACACACACACACACACACACACACACACACACACACACACACGTATAGATGTACATATACATGTGTGCACATCTATATATAATATATATATTTTTTATTTTTTATTATTTTTTATTTTTTCCAATTCCCCCTTCCTTCCCCTCCTTCCATATATAATATATTGATAAATGGGCTATGTGCCATAAATAAATGAATGGGTTTTATGAGAGAAAGTAGTGAAATAATAGATTTTGAATTTGTGGATCCCTGAATACTTAAGAAACTTAAATGTTGAGAGATGATCTGAAATAAATGTTATGTTGGTGAGGAGTTGGGATGATGAATATTATAGACCATGAGATAGGAAAGAGTTCGATATGTTGAAATCATTGAAAACAGGTTAGTGCTACTAGATTATAATGAGCAAAGGAGATAGTGATGCAGAAGGAATTTAGACAGTGGACAGCAGCTTAATTTTTCAGGGATTCTAGGCCAAGTCAAAGGAATTCTGTTTTTATTGAAATTATTATGGGGATCTATGAAAAGATTTTAAGCAGAGGATGTGACTTGTGTTTTTTAAAAAATTGCCTTGATTATTTTGAGGAAAAAGGATGACAGAGGGTGAGTATAGAATCTGAGAGATCAACTGAGTAGCCTTTTTTTTCTAATTGAAAATTAGTCGATATTAGGGAGATCCAGGTGATTATGAGATGTATTTTGGAGGTACCATCCTCAGAGTTTATTGATAATGAGTAAGTGACTTCTAGCTAGAACTGATGGGTAAATTGGAGGTGCCAGTTCTTGAGATGGAAAAGACAGGAAACAATGGATTTTAGAACAAAAATTAAGAATACGGTTTAAAAAGTAAAACAAAACAAAAAATCGAGTTATAAAAAACTTGAGCATAATGTGAGGTGTATAAAGAGCACAAATCTAAAGTGTTCAGACTTTTCATGCCCCTCCCCAGTACAGTCTCCCCTCAGAGGTAACCAATATCCTAACTTTTATTGTCCTCAATTTTACTTATTCAATTTTATATAAATCGAACCATGTAGTATATACACTTGTGTCTATGGTATTTACCCTCATTATCAGATAGATTGAAAGTAAAAGCATGGGGAAAGGATAAAAGCTGGTGTAATTGTACTATTGTTGGACAAAGTAGATTTTAAGGCCAGAAATATTTATTAGAGATAAAAAGGGACATTTCATAATGATAAAAGGGGCCAGATCAACAGGAAGACATAATCACCAAAAGTTCTATGTACCCGATGACTTTGATTCAAAATAATGTAGCGCAAAAGGAAAGCAAAAGAAGACCTAGACAAGTCTACCATCATAGTTTTAGATTTTAACACACCTCTTCAGTAACAAACAGACACAAAATAAAAACAGCTCTATTAAACAACTGACCTAATTGGCATGTCATAAGGATAACTAGATAATCATTGAGTATTTAGAAATTAAGGAAAACTTATCTGAATAACCCATGAGTCAAAAAAGAAGTCATAATATAAATTACTTATTATAAATATAATTCATTAAAATTATATTTTCTACTGAACATTAATGAAAATACAGCCTATCAAAATTTTAGGATGCAGTTAAAGTAATGATTACAGGGAAATTCATAACTTTAGATGCATATATTAGAAAGGAAGAAAAGTCGAAAAGTGGTTACCTAAGCTTCTATCTCAAGAAACTAGGAAAAGAACAGCAAATCACACTGAAAGGAATTAGAGGAAGGGCATAATAAAGATAAGACCAGAAATCAACACAATAGGGCAGACATGGAATAAAGAGATTAGCAAAGCCAAAAGTTAGCTCCTTGAAAAAAAAAAACACAAGATAATATAAATAAAAGGTAATAGGAAATAACTCATAATAGAAAAATGTCATAATTACAGGTATCAGGAATGAAAAAGGGAACTTTACTGTATACCTTACGGATACTAAAAAGATATGAATATAATTTGTCAATAAATTTGAAAACATAAATAAAATGGATAAATTCCATTAAAACATGCTTTTCCAAAAATTAAGACCCGAAAAAATAGGAAATCTGAAAATTTGTCTGTTAAATAATTTAAATCAGTAGTTTATAACTTTTCCACAAAGGAAATTCCAGTTCCACATGGTTTCACTGGTGAATGCATCCAAACATTTAGGTTTACTACTGGTCTTACACATTTCTCTTTCAAATTGTACATACCTTTGAGATGTGTTAATGGATCTCAGAAATAACAAGAAAAATCCGAGCTAGAAGTACACATTTGGGCCTCCTCATGGAGAGAGTGTTAATTTAAGGCTATAATTAAGATTGTGATCACCTAATGTAAGAGGATTGATTGAAAAAATGAGCATACACTATCAAACCCAATTTGAATTTCCAATATGCATTAGCAGTGGGGGCTGAGAAGGGTAGCACAAGAAGTAAGTAGTAAATCATAAAGTAATATGTTGTGGAAGCTGGAAAAGAGAGTTTCGATAAGAATGATGTGGTCAGTTTATAATGTATTCATACTTAGAAATCTAGAAATACAAAGATAGACCATTTCATTTGGAAAATGAAGGTCATTGGTCACTATCAACACTTGACAATCAACATTGAAAAGAATTCTAGAATTTTAGGTTTTACATTGTAATTATTAATAGGATGGGATGGTCTTTGGAGTAGGGCAAACTAGAGTTTTAGTTCCTATATTGGTACTTATTATCTGACCTTTGGCAAGCTGCTTTACCTCTGTTTACTTATCCATAAAGTATGGTTTATGACTGAATCTGCTTTATTGAGTAATTGTTATAATTGAATAAAATAAATTATGTGAAGTGCATAATTTAGTGTCTGACAGCTTGTCTGCCATCAGTAGGTATTAGCTGATTGATTATGGTGGTAGTGGTGATTTGGATTTGAAAATTTTGGAAAAATCTAAAATTAAAATTGGATTTAATTTTACAAACTTTTTTTATAATACATACTTTTGCTCTAAGGCTGCAGTCCCCAACTCCTGGGCTGCACAGCAGGAGGTGAGCAAGTGGGCCAGTGAATCCCAACCTGCACCCACAGCCATTCCTCATTGCTTGCATCACCACCTGAGGCACCCCTCTGCCCTAGCAGTGGTATCAGACCCTCATAGGAGTAGGCACCCCACTACAAACTGCATGTGTAAGGATCCAGGTTGTGTGCTTCCCATGAGAATCCAGTGCCAGATTATTTGAGGTGGAGCCAAGGCAGTGATGGTCTCCCCTCAAACCCCCCATCTCTGACCCCCATGAAGATTCCTGCCTTGTTTCCTCTTTAAATCCTGTTCTCAGGAGAACACAGAAGAATTAGGAAAGGAAAACCCTAAAGATAATAGGATGGGTCCAAGTTGACTTCTGTACATGAGGATAGATGACATACTAGTTATGTTCCTCACAGAATTCCGAGTTAGAGGTTCTCTATGAAACTGCACCAACTTGGAGTGATTTACTCACCAAATTTTTAATCCTTACATTTGGTGTGAATATAGTTGTAAGATTATAGTTGGTGCCTAGCCTATACAAATCATTTTGTGCCTTTGTACCTAGGATGTAAGGTTCTCGTCCTCCCCATTTTTCTGTGGTGCATTCTAACCCATTTTCTTGTGTTTTGTCCCCTCCAACCTCTATTCTTTGGCAGATGGTTATTCCTGTCTATTTATAGTACTTCTTATTCTTATTCAGCTTTAAAAATCTATATACTGGTAATATCCAAATGTATTTTATGAAATCTCCCTAGGACTCCAGACTTATATATCCATCTGCCTGCATGATGTCTGTATGCAGACATAGTGTAGTGGTTATCAGTGGCTGTGTTTGGACCCTCTTCCACTTACCGTGTGATAAGGGGCCAAGATTCTTCTCCTCTCTCCAACTCAGTTTCCTCATCTATAAATCTAATAAGATCTATCTCAAAGGATTGTTGGGGGATTAAATGAGACCATACATGTAAAATGCTTAGAAGAGTCCCAGGTACATAGTAACCTTTCAATAAATGTTACCTACTGTTATTATTATCCTCATCATTTCAAACTTCACTTGGAAAAAACAGATCTCTTGATCCTCATTTTCTATCCCCAAACCTTTTCTCTAGTCTTCTCCATATCAGTATATGACACTGCCATTCACCTAGTTACTCAGCCTCAAAATATAAGTTAACCTAATTTCCTAATTCTCTTACCACACCCTAATCCATCAGCAAGTTTTTTGCCTTTACCTCCAAAACATGTCCCAAATATGATAACTGTTTTCTGTTTCTACTATTACCACCAACCTAGTCTAAGTCCCTGTAAGCTCTTATCTGGTTTGTTATAATATTTAGTCTCCTTGTTTTCATTCTTTCTCTGTATAATTCATTTCCTATGCAGCAACCAAGGTTGTTTATATAAAACACCAGTTGGCTCATGACATTACTCTTCCAGGGCTTTCCTTTACACTTAAATAAAACCCAAACTCTTAACTCAGGCTTACAGAGCCTAAATATCCTATTTATTTACCCAGTCTTCCACCACTGTCACCCTTGCCCCTGGTTTCATTGTTTTTCTCCTAACTCATCCAACTCATCACCACCTATAGGTAGTAGGTGTTCCCTTTGCTTAGAATGTTCTTCCCAGTTTTCTCATGTCTGGCTCCTTTTTATTATTCAGCTCTCTTACCATTTTATGTGATACCCCTTTGGAGAGGCTGTCCCTGACCAGTGTTTAACATGCTACAGTAAAATTGTGGAATATTTATTATAATTTACATGTATTATGGAATTTAATAGTTTAAGGATTGGATGAGACTTTATAGAAGATATCTGGTCCAATTAGCTACCCAGAATAAAAATCACTTCTGTTATCTTTCTTCAACCACTATTGAAATATGTCACCCATTGTCTTGATTTTAATAATTTTTGTTTCAAAAGTAACACAGTACTTTTTTCATGTAGGATTTCCGGGAAAAAAATACAGATCATATGCGCCCAGACATAGTAGCTCTTCTGAGAAGTAGCAAGAATGCATTTATCTCTGGGATGATTGGAATTGATCCTGTAGCTGTTTTCCGATGGGCAGTTCTCCGAGCTTTTTTCAGAGCCGTGGTTGCTTTCAGGGAGGCCGGGAAAAGACACATTCACAGAAAAACTGGTAAGCTGTAGTTATTCTACCTTCTTTTACTTTATACTCCTCTACTACCTCACAAGAAGTAGAGTCATAATGATAATTTTTATTGTGTTCTGTTTTCTTACCATACCCTAACATCATGTTTCAGATCTGATGAGTGATTAAATGTGCATATGTTGTGTATGGGTAAGTATGTGTTGGTACATTTTTATTAATACATACTGATAGGAATAATGAGTGTAAAGCACTGGGTATTTAGTAGGCAGTTAGTAAGTCATCGATATATTCTTGAACAAAATTGAAGTCAGATGATCATTTAATGATTTAGAATTTAATCTTGATTCTTTTCTCTATTTTCTTCCTATGCCATACTTTTTACTACAAGTGAAACATAATTTAATGTGAAAGTATAAATTAGGAGAAATAAAAATTGGGATAGAGGTAGTATAATATAGTGGAAAGATTCCTACTTCTGTAATTAATTCGGTGTCATCTCTTCTTTTGACTAATTTTGTGACTATGAGCAGTTTTTTTTTTTCTGTAAAAGAGAGTTAATACTGCCTTTAACATTATGAGGATAAAGTCAGATAATATATATAAAACATCTGTTTATAAAATGTTCCATTTCTTTTCCTCTTACCCTTAATTCATTGGATTTTACTTTGAAATTTAGAAATGGATAAAGCAGGATACTTTTTCTGTGTGCCGCCCCCTTAAATCATAAAGTCTCTCATCTCACATTCTGTGGGAAGGCAACCTAATAAGCACTTTGGCTTACTGGAAACCACACTGTTGTTTGCTGTAGCTCTAGTCCTGGATAGGCCATTGCTGGATAGTGAAGGTTTTCTGATATAAATATGCAGTTGAGATTTATGCCCTTCAGTAGAAGTGTGATAGGGCTCACCTGTGCTTTCAGGACTCCCAGACTGACTTATGTGGCTTTTTGGGATGTATACTAGCAGTAAAACTTTAAATCCAACTTTTAAATATTTGAAATGAATAAATATATTTGGGAGATTATATTTCTAAAATGAAAGACAAAATAATTGAACTTAGTTTCTGTTTTTTAGATTGTAATGTACATGAATTGGCCTTTGTAGGTAGGGAGAATTATAGTTTATTAGAGAAATAAAAGGACTATCTCAAACCTGCTTTGCCTTTTAAAAGTGATTTTGAAGGGGTTATCTTTATTCAAAGCTTTAAGGAAACTTTTTTTGTTTTTTAAGGTGCTGTATCATTTATTATGACAAACTTTGTTGTTTTTTTTTTTGTTTGTTTTTTTGGACAAGGTCTTGTTCTGTCACCCAGGCTAGAGGTATAAACTGCCTAGCTGAGTGTTGGTGTACCTCAACTCACGTATGCTGACCCTTGACCACGCCTGGGAAACTTAATCGGTTTTAGACACATAAGGATATCTCTGTCTAATCATTAGCTGACCACTAAGATAGCTAAGTAGAGAGTTTGATGGTCACATGTGACAAACAATATAATCTTTACAGAATTAGTTCAGGAAGGTTTTTTTTAAAAAACAACTACAAGAAACAGCAACAACAGCAAACCCTGGAGATGAGGGAGAATCTGATTTACAGAGTTACCATGTTATGTTCTTTAACACAATTAAATTTTTTTTTTATTTCAGCATATTATGGGGGTACAGATGTTTAGGTTATGTATGTTGCCCTTGCCTCCCCACTCCCCCCCAAGTCCGAGTTTCAAGTGTGCCCATCCCTTGGATGGTGCACATTGCACTCTTTGTGTATGCAAATACCCGTCCCCTCCTCCCCCCTCCCACTTCCCCTCTCCCCCTTCCCCCTGCCCGACATCCAATAGATGTTATTATTATATGTACACTTATGTGTTGATCAG